>VOQK01013272.1:3374-13873 GCA_015052645.1 Benitochromis conjunctus
TTGTACTAGTGTTTATGTAGGTGTATGCGGCACTTAGAGAGAGGACATCTTGGAAATTAATATATCATCCTTATTCTCAAAGGACTGCAACACACACGGGTCTTCTTGACAAAGCTCCTGGGAAGTAGTAGGAGTACCCCTGTGTAATGCTGCCACCACTGTCGTGACAGCATTTGGATTAAAAGGTGACCTGATAAAGTGGGTGGAGTTCTCAAGTAATTCAGCTTTTTCATTATTGTGCAAAGGTCTTGCGCCACCACTCATCTTTATATTTGGCTAAAGAGATACAGTAGGACATAGGTGCAGTGATTTTTTTGAAACATTTTTAAACACACATGGAAATAGAGTATATTAGGAGAAAAGTTAGTGCTTCTCTGTGTTCACTATTCCATACATTTTTACAAGATCTCCATTATCTATGCCTTAAATGCAGCCTTCACTCTTTTTACAGATGGCTGAAGACATTCACTGTTGGACTTTCCAACCTCCTCTGCAACAATGATTTGAATCAAAAGTTTGAATTTGGACTCATCCCTCACTTCATTGAATGGTAGATGGATCAAACCTGTCAGGTTTAATCTGTCAGGACCCGTGTCAGGTCTTTGCTGGATTTTGTTTTTCTTTTCGGTTTCTTAAAGATGTCACTTTCAGATACTTTTAATCTGCTGTAGATAGTTTTTATGCTTGCTACTTCTTGTTTTGTCCTCTACTTGTCCAGTTTCCTCATTTTTTTTAAGGACACACTGCAAGATATGCTAGGGGTTTAGCTCTTTGGGACTCACCATGGCTGTGTAGACACGACAATATTTCCTTCCTTTCAGTTAAGTGTCATTCTTATACTTGAATGATTCACAGGTTAATGTAAAATGGCTTAACGGAAAACAAACAAATAAACAAAACAAAAAACCCCAATTTCTCTTAAAATGGTCTGGCACAAGAACCAAACTGACAGTGAGTGAAAACTGTCTAAAGAACAATGTTGAAAGACTTTCAGAAAGATTGGAACAGTCATAAAGATCTTCTTAGAAATTGCAATTGAAAGTACAAGTCTGGCTCCTAGCAAGCAAAATATACAGAAATAAGGGTTGGGAGTGTTATAACTCAGAGTCTTTAAAATACCACCTGGCAAAACTGCTCCCATGCACAAAATAAAGACTGATTTCTTAGCAAGCATTTCAAATTTGGATAACCCCTGACCAAAGCCTGATTGAAAAATCCAAAATAAAAGTTGTGTCAATGTTGGAGATGTAAATCTGCGGTCTGCTCTACATTCTTTACCTGGTCGTCCTTCTGGGCTCTTCTAGCAGGGGGAGGTTTGTGTACAGTGATGTTTATATATTATACTCTTAACATTTAGAACCAAACAAAATATTGTAACGTGTGAGAAGAGTAAGAAGAACCTGTCAGTTGTGAGGGTGACTTGAGTCAGTGACTCCCTCTGTAGTCCTGTGGCGGAGGCGTGGTCTCTGGCCTGCTGCAGAGGAGAGGTGACGCAGCGAGCTCTCGGGGGCGGGACGGAGGCAAGTGAACAGCTGATTGTCAGCCTGACAGCTGTGTGTTTTGTCTATTTAACAGTGACAGCCTGGGGAGAGAAGAGAGACGGACAGACGAGCGGACAGGAGTGGCTGCGTCCTGGGCGGGTCAGCCGTCAAAAAACGCAGTATAACTTAAACGCTTGCCTGTTAATAAAGAAAGGCCGCTGGGCCACAAACGCCACAAAGTGTCTGGTCCTTTTACAAGTCCATTTCATATTCTACTTTCCTAATGGACTACAACACAGGAAACACGTTTATCATCCTATCATGAGCGACTGAGAGGCAATGCTTTTGACAGTTTGTCCAAATAGATTCACCATGCAACACATACCGAGACAGAATTTACCCATCAACATAATACACTGGTGGCAAATTAATTCACTAACATTTAGTAGCCAAAGTGGTTGCTAATTAAAGTAAAGAAACATATCTTTGCTTTTTGTATAGTACTAATGTCCGTGGCAGTTACATGCCCACGATCCATCTGATGTTGTCCATCATTTTGGATGTGTGACAGTCACACAGCCCCAGTCACACATGGTTAGAGACCAATCCAGCACCATATGGCAACCACTGGTTGTAAGGGAAAAATGATAATGTACCAAATGGTAGTGGATGCTGGAGATTGATCACAGTCGCTGGAAGATGATCGCTAAAGCCCCAGTGATGCGGTTCTAAAGATTGGTCAGTGACATGCTAACAACCATCTAGGAAAAACATGTATTCCCCAACCGATTGGCAGAAACCTCCTTATGATTGCTTGGTTGCTAGCATATTGCCACATAGTTTTAATGAAAATGATGGACTGCCTTTTGAAACATGTTAGCTGCAGCGTTGAGACACAACCCCCCCCCCCCCACACACACACATATGCACATTTGCTGCAGATATGGCTCTTTAATAAGTATATGAATCCTGCTGATGTGTCTACTCATTATAACAGCACCACTAATGGTCTGACTGGTAATTTTATCATCCTAGTTTAATGATTAAAAAACACTGGATACTATTAGAGCCCGAGATTAAAGAAACCTTAAAAAAACTGCAGAAACTAATAATTCTAATATAAAATCAATTGTTTGATGTAAAGTATGTAACGCAATGAAAAAATGTTTAATGATGAATACAAAAAACTCTGTTTCTTTAAATCCTGTCCAGCGGGAGAAAAAAACACTCTTTAAATTTATTTTTACATCTGCTAAAATATTCATACACAAGAGAGAGGGCAGAGTAATACGTACATATATCAAAGGTCTGTCTGAAAACCTGCATCCATCCATCCATTTTCTTCTGCTTATCCAATTCAGGGCCTTGGGGGGTTGGACCCTATCCCAGCTAACATAGGGGAAGAGGCAGGGTACGCCCTCGACACAGCTATCCAGGGAGACAGACAACCATGCACACCTATGGGCAGTTTAGAATAACCACTTAACCTAACCCCACTGTGGGAGGAAGCCGAAGTACCTGGAGAGAACCCATCCATGAAAACTTTACACAGAAAGACCTCAGCCAGGTGGTGGATTCAAACACGGGACCTTCTTGCTGTGAGGCAACAGTGCTAACCACCGGGCTGTCCTTGGGTGAAAATCATTTTCTCAGGGGAATTCTAGAAAATCGGGGAAATCTACAAATGAGTCACATAACAAAAATAAAGCAGAATGTGCTAAATAAACCTTTTTGTACATTCATTTTATTTAATTGTTAAAAGATGAGAAAATCAACATGAACTGGAAAGAATTCATATTTTTGAAAAAAGAAGTCATGGGAAATTTTTCCAACCTTCCTCCCTGCTAGCACCTTCTCCTAATTTTCTTCTCACTCTGCTTTCTAATTTAAAAAGCAGAAATTATTTGGTGTGTGTGTGTTGGGGGGAGACGAGGGAGGAAGAGGAGAGGTGGAAATTCCCTCTCTGGATCCAGGTCAGTTACTTCCACATGTGCCCATCTGTCTGTCTGACTGACTCACATTGTCATCATACAGTTGAGACATAAGTCAGGTGATACATACGGACTGTTACATTCTTTGGATATATGCACATATGTATGTATGTAATTATGCAATATTGCCTAGAAATTCCTTGTCATGTCACCGGCAGCACATTAGTGATATTTAAGCTTTAACATGTGCATACATGTGCAGAATTATATCTGAAACTCTTCGTGTCCTTTGGCTCAAAAGGGACAGAAGGTTGTTCACTAATCAGAATGCTGCTGCTGCGATCCACATTCTGCGTTCTGAAGTGTTAATAGGAAAAGTACATTATAGGTGTAAGTGTTATATGAATGTGAGCAAAGGTTTGACTGTGATTCTGCGTGGTCAGCTAGACGAAGAAGCCGATAAACTACTTATCTTAATGACAATGAGACTCCTTTAGAAACTACCCACTCTCATTTGCACACACTGTAACTACAGTGTTGTTGTGTCTGTTTTTGTATGTGTGCAAATATGCCTTTGTCTTTGTGTCTGTGCGTATACGTGCTTCCCTGTCTGGACTGCAAGCCCTGTGTGCAGACATGCTTTGTGTTTGAAGATGTGTGTGAGCAAGGGTTTCTGTGTACAGATCAGGTTCTGGGTGTGTTTGTGCGTGCGTGTGTGTGTGTCTACTGTCACGTGTTTGTCTGTGGCTTTTCTGTGTGTGTGGGCTTCACTTTGCCGTAAGTAGTTGTTGCACATGATCTATGACGGCAACGTTCAACCTCGCCTCTATCTTTCTCTTTCTCAGTCTTTTTGTCCCTCCTGCTCTCCTTTATCTTTTAATTTGATTACACTTTCGCTTACCAACAATTACCGATAAAACATTCTGTCTTTCTTCCAGTTTGGAGTTTTTTCTATGTGTTGCATGCTATGCTACGGTTTGGGTGCCCGACATATTGAAGACAATGAGTTAACAGGAAGAAGATGCTGGTGATCCTGATGGGCAGAGTGTGTCTCTCAGCGATCACAGGAGACATCAAATATCATTCCTCCTTAAATACTTTCGATTATACGTGCAAATTTAAATAATTTTAGCAGAAACAATCTCCAGCATTTCCTTAATGAGGACGGCCTTTCTGTGCTCATTATTCTTCCTAATCTGATGACCTTTTACCAATCTCTGTGATATTTAATTTCTTCCCCATTCCCGATGCTATTACCACAGCTCGGGTTTGCGTGTGTGCAATAAAACTCGTTTGTGTTAACAAGTCTGGTTTTTATGTGAGCTTTAAAAATTTCAAGTGATAAATTGAAACTCCCATCTGTGGTTAAGTTTAGGAAGATCGTGGCTTTGATTAAATGTCACAGTCTTTCATGACGTGTCCTAACCGTAAACCTAGTGTCAGTGCCTAAAAATAGCCATAAAAAGATGCACGATGCTGCCGTCACCATGAAGTCAAAATTCCAGCTGCCAGATTTTTGGTTTGTTCATTGCCAAGAAATTTGGGTTTGCCAAAAATGTTTAATAATGTTTTCTCATGACATTAAAATAAAACATAATCAAGTCATAATTAAGTTTACTTCAAAAGGTGGTTGATGCTGCAGTTCAGCTGAACATAATTTGGCGATGTCTAGGAACTTGTTGCTGTAGTGCTAGGCCCTCTCCTGGAATTTTCTCCTTAAAGTTTATTTTCCCAAAGACAGAAAAGGGGAGAGGTTTATTTTCCATTATAGTAACCACAGGATAAAGAAAGTAATTTTTTAGAATGGCAAATAAGTAGCAACCTGCAAAATTTGCAGATTTGTGTAACTTTTTTTTTTAGCATGATTGCAGCTCTTTGTGAGGACGAGTGCAGAGGGAGCAGTGTGTGTGCGGTGTGTGTGTGTGTGTGTGTGTAAGCCTGTCTTTGCTTGTCTGTCTATCAGTCTGTCTGTATCTGTTTTTCTCCTATGTTTGTAACGGCAACTGACACCTACTCAGGGTGTGTTAATGTGTGTGTTGCACTTTGTCAGTCCCTGCTCATTTCATTTTGTTTAGCGTATGTGTGTTGGTCCACAAGTGTGTGCGGAGACTGAAGATCAGGTTATTAGTTCTGAAATCCCTCTTGCTTTCGATTGTGTCTATCTCATTGTGACTCACCGTACTGCACTTTACCTGCTTAATCACCATAGCATTAAATGTGATTAGTTTTCATTGTTGCTCTGCTTTGGTAACAGACAGTGGTTTTGATAGGGAAAGGAGAGGCAGTCAGCCAGACAGTCTGCTGTGGTGCTGAGGTCACAAAAAAAATGTGATTTTTAACCCCGTCTGACTTGCATTTTAGCGTTTCTCAATAAGGCTAGACTTGCTCTGTTGCCAAAAAGACAATGGGTGTTGTTGATGCACACACAACAGGTGAAACCTAAAAAGGAAATACACGTTAACATCTATTAAGTCTTTCAGGATTTATTAAGTGCATCATCCATCTTGTGGTTGTACTTTTTTGACAGAAAACGTATGCTAAGGTCCTCAGAGCCTCAGTCCACTTTAAAGTAAACCTGGTTGAAAATAAGCATTGAAAACTATTTTCACAAACTTTTTTAGGATAATTAGGAGAGATCATTTCAAGAAATCTGAACTCTACTTTCATTGCAGCTTTTGGAGCATGGGGCTGATCCTTCTAACAAGTGTGTGTGTCTTACCGTGTGGCATAAACACACTATTTTGATTCTATTGTATGCACACTTACCTCGTACCATAAAAACCTACAAAAATACCTCATATTGACAAATCCATGTAAAAAAAAAAGACGGATGTGTACATGCTGTGTGAATAATCTTTACTTAATTCCTTTACTTAATGGTTTTACATAATTATAGAGAGTCTTTTCTTTAAAAAACAATAATAAAAAACTAAATGTTATATACTGTATAATTGGTAGTCATTTATAAAATTAGGCATATCTTTATTTTTAATTTCTGGGCTCAGGACAACAGGACAGTGATGGTTTTGGTCTTTAAAGTAAACAGGTACAGAATGTTGGGAAGCCATTTTTATTTTGTACAACTATGAACAGGTTTATTGTGTTGCCCAAATGATTTTCCATTTAAGTTTGTGATGGTGCAAGACACACAATTTCCATAAAATGAGCACCAGGAGTCCAAATGCCAGTATTTTTCTTCACTACTTTACCAGTTTCTTCTTTTGATCTTGGATCCAGCACCACAAATGAACATTTTACTGACCCAGTCATTATTTATGATTTGATGGTCACTTCTGAACAGTATTATGAGTAGAACAAACTCTGGCAAGCTCCAACTGGGTTTAAATGAGAGCAAACTGGACACTTTAGTTGAATTGGGCAAGCAGAAAAATCAGTTAACGAACAAGCCTCTCGATTTGTAGTCTATTTTTTTTGTGGGATTTTCTCCTTTATTCTGACTTATGTCAAAACAAAGCTTCATCTGGAATTGATAGTACAAGGGGTTAACCATCTGTTTTCTGAAGAAGGATTACAGGCACTGAAGGAAAAACTCAGGGATGAAGATGAGCAGTGATGCATGAGTTGCAAACAGGCTTGTTTGTGTTCTCGGGTTGATGATGTTTAGTACCTTATAGCAACAACTGGGATTTCATCAGGTTGTTAACAAAGGGGAAATTTACCTGAGCTGAACTTCTGAAAAAAGCCCACAGCACAGGCTGTGCATCAGCAACATTAACTTGACCTTGATGCACCTTCGATACCCAACATTGTAAACCCAGACCAACATAGATTTAATCAGTACATAAAGTACATATCTCAGCTCTACTTGCATGTCAGTCAAGGTACTTTTAGGAATGAAATTTAATTGCCTTTAAGTAGAGATACAGGCTAAATCCAGAGCTCAGTAAGCTCATCATTTCTCAAGCACCACCACTTATTTTTTTGTTAAGCTTATTTCATTAAGCACAGTGATAATACTAGCTGTTCCAGACAAGCAATCACTTTTTTTCATTTGGAATTATAGTGTGGCCGTTTTAAGAGACGTTAATAAGAAAGTAAACTGGAAACAGTAGAAATTAAGGAACAAACACCAGATTTTAAAAAGCAAATTTGTTTGTTTCACAGAATAATCACTTTTATTCACCAGTAAAATAATGAGAAGCGGTTCAACGCACAGAAAAAATAGAGTCAGTCATGTCTTGAGGTTGTCACACTGTTAGGCACTTTTTATTTCCACTGATCTTTCATTATTAGTCTCTTAATAGTAAAAGAATGGAAAGGATTTACAGAGCAATACTTTATTTCCATCCACTAATGTTTTTCTGCTGTCCTCATTTTTTTTTTAAATTAGCTTTTTTATTGACGCCTTACTTCCCTTTCCTTCCTTTCTTGTTTCCTTTAATTCTGCCACCCTCCCACCCCACACCCAACTCCTGACCCCCTTCCTTCTCCCTCTCCGTCTGTGTTATGTCTTCCTGGTTTGTCCTTTTATCCTTCAGAGCTCAGAGAAGAGGAGGACGGTGAAGTTCCCTTTTGAAGTTGGCGTCTGTCCCAAAATCAGTGGGCACACCTGGAGGCCAAATTGGTGGTGTTGTCCTCTGGTGGCAAAAGTGTACACACATGCACACACGCGCACGTGCGCGCACACACACAAACACTAATGCACACACGGTCCCCTACTCATTTTCTCACAGACACTCTCTCTCACATTCACACACACATTTCCATCCTCACATCAAAGTCCCATGACTACAGGGCTTGGAAAGACTAAATACCGTTTACCTTCAGCTCCACTGACGGATCAGCTTCCTCTCCACTTACACACCACCGGAAACACATGTGTGCACACACATACACATGCAGACTGTACACAGAAAACTTGATGACATTATGTTTTTCAACTAAACAGCTCCTCCAAGCTATTAGAAATGAGTGCATCTCGTGTTTGCGTTTCAGTATGTGCGTGTGTCTGTTTATACTTGTCTCTGTGTCACCCTAGACCTATATACGTTTCAGAGCCAGGTGTCCAGTTTTTGTGTGTGGTCGAGAGATCACTGTATGTGTGTCACCATTACCATTATACCATGTCTGCCCTGATAGTGCTCATCTTACATGTGTTTGCAGTGTCTGTGCTTTGGTGATCTGTCACTTTTAAGGTAGATATTCACCCTGATTACAACAGCGCACTTATAACTACAGTATAATATTAAATAATAAAAGGGAGTTTCAATATTGTATGGATTTAAAATGACAACAAATGAATACAATAAATTGTGTAAAATGCACCAAAGTTCTAATCAAAACTAAGAAAGGAAAACATTAAATCTTTTTTTTTTTTTTTTAACCATCTTTACTTTGACTTTAAACAATTAATTTCTAGTTCACTAGACCCTAACAGGATTTGTACACACTGGAGTTAAAGGTGAATCCAAAACAGTATTCATATTTAAATGTATTTGTAAATATTTTCTATAACTATTCTTAAAACAGTTTATTTAGGTAATGTCAGATAGGGACATAAAACATCCTTGGTTCTTCTGCTTGTAACACGATGAAAAACAGTAGGGAGGCTGAAGGGATAGAGCGTGAGCACAGAAGAAGAAGGTCAGTTTGAATAAAATATAGGTAAGAAAGTTGCACTGATGAACCACTGTTTTCTTTTCATTACATAACTTTCTCTGCTATCTGGCTGGCTGTTGTACTTCATTCTAATAATATTTTTAAAAAATTAAGTGAAAATGAGAAGCAGTTTGTTTAACAAAAAGGCGATTAGCCGACTCTCTGGCAATACGGCACCTCAGGTAGTGTCTCAGGCAGCGCGGTACTAGCTGGTTCATCTACTGACTGTGACCATTGCTTGGAAAAAAACATCTTTAATTACGTTATAATCTTGTTTTTAATGAAAATGTAACTTATTTCCACTCATTATAGGTGCGCCATTATTATGTTATATTATATTTTAGACATTATTATGTATAGATTGCTATATTATAAATCCATATCCTCCTTCCATGAAATGTTTATTTTATTGTTCACATAAATAAAATGTCCAGTTTCTTATATTTGCATCAGGGCAGAAAAGGCTGTAAAAATCTGAAGACCCCTCAGATTAGAGAATCTTTAATTTAAATTTAATATTGTGCTCTTTTACTGTCTTTAAATTCACTGTGTTTTAAATAATGTGCTGTAAAGACAGATTTACCTGCAATAGAGCAATAACGAGAAACAGTTGTTGACAACATTTTGCTGTGTTAAAGTCAAACTTGAATTGCAGAACCTTAAGCCCTCAGATTACCGATTTACGCTCCAGTTATATGACTCATGCCATACTTCTAATAAATGGATTTCTAATATTTGCAATACACATTTATTAGAATTATATATCTTAAGATTTTTGAGAATATCTGGTGAGCATAGGCTCACAGCATAGGCTATCTGTAACTATCAGGTATTTGTGTTTATGTCTTCTGTCATACAATAAACTCCTGTCAGCTCCCTCTGTGTAGGAGATATCCGGTTACAGCTCATCCTGCGTCTACCGTGTCAGTTTTACTTTGTGTAACAGGCTTCAAATGTGTCAACATAAGGTCACGTGACAAGGATCCTCCTGACACGTGACAAGGATCCTCCTGAGTAATAAGGCAGGACACTGTGATTCAAAAACTGCAAATAAATAAAATACTAGAGTGGGGTGACAGGAGAAGCGCACTGGTCAAGTTAGCATCATAAACAGTAAAATGATCTCACGCTATCAGTCCCACAGAGCAAATAAAGCGAATGCAGCAGGTGCAAGCTCAAGTGACAGCAATCACCAGAAAGCCTCTCACAGGGTTTCACCACAGTATCATAGGCTTAAATCTAACTCATGACATATTTCACAAGTTGCGCCTCACCCCATCTCTTTCTCTCCAATGTGAACAATGTGCATACCCCAATGATACACATACAACTAGCAATGCATTACCTGTTCATGTTCCTTGCAGTATTAGTTTATATATATATATATATATATATATATATATATATATATATATATATATATATATATTTTTATTTATATTTATATATATATTTTTTTTTTACACAA
>VOQK01013273.1:13719-23946 GCA_015052645.1 Benitochromis conjunctus
ATGAACTACAGGTTTTATCACCTAAGTAACACCTAAACATTAATTATTTTACTTAGCCATTAATAAGTCAGGTGTGTCAATTTCTGCCCTTCTCTTTAGATAATAGAAAAGGAGTATGCTAGAAGCTAAAAAATAAATGAAGCCATTGTACAGAAAGTCATAGAGAAATCATTCAGAATGCCAAACACCCACTGAATTTGTCTGAGCCTCAGGCAATTCAGTCTACCTCGAGAAATGCCCATGCATGGCTGCATTAGTGCTGTTTTCACTGCACTTTTTCACTTTTTTTTTTCCCAGTGCAACCGTCTCAGATGACAACCAAATCAAACACAGGTGATAAATGTCTGCTCATATTAAACAGAGCGTCTGATTATGTGTCAGAGTTATATTCCTCCAGCGAGGTGTAACAGATGTCTGACCAGCCAATCTGCTTAATCACACTTTTTGGAATGACATCCAGTTAGCATAGTATCCCCTGGTACATTAAGCTAAGGGACAGATTGCTTCATGCAAGTCACAAGAACATGAAATCCTAAACTGTGGGAGCGTTTTCAGTCGTTTCCTCACAAGGTATGCTTTGCCTGAATTAATTAATATCTTTGGCTATTCAGCTATGCTTATATTTCTGGGGCTCATCCCAGTCATGTGAATATACATTTTGTACTACTCAATAGATACATGTTGTTCCTGTACCCAACAACTCCAAACAAGTGATGATCTGCAGTCTGCAAGCAAGGGCACAGATGAGTAACATATCATCCAGTAATCCTATTTGGTATGATAACAGCAAATAGGATTACAGCCATCCTTCCACAGGTCTTGTATTCTGAGTGACATAGACATCCAGCCATAAGAAGTGAACTCATATGCCAAAATACTAAACTCACATGCCAAGGAGCTCTTCGACTGGAAACATTCATTCACTAAAGCATTTGAGCATTCAGTGACATAATGAATTCAGGGCTCTTAGTTCAGATACTCCAGGAAAACTGTGCAATCTGCATATCTGAATTAAGAGATTTAACAGATCTTTAAGCTCTTTGCTTTGATGCAGTCAACAGCTCAAATTGGATCCAGACTTTCAGGTATAATGATTATAAAGGTGCTTCTTAATATTACTTACTCAAAGAATGTTGTCCATCCATTTTCGTTTGTCTTAGTTGCTAGCAGTCCCGAGCTACCATGGTAGGTCATTACAGCTAGCTCTTGACCCTGGGCTGCAACCGTTTTAAGGGCATTGTTAGTGCCAATGGTGAACCAGAAGGTCTGTCCATCAGGGACCATCAGCCAAAGAGGCATTCCTGTTGTGTCTCTTCTGATGATCACTGTGTTTTTGTTCTTATCAGTAATGCCGCTTATATCTCCTGATCCCGTGTATGTCAAATTGTAGAGATAGTCTCCTGTAGTCAGACTTTGTGTAAAAATGTGGCTGCCATTAGAGTCGAACAGATAGAGTTCATCATTAATGGGAGATGACACCTCATACATACTGAGGGGATTCAGAAAAGGCTTGTTTTTGCGCACATAGCGTATACGGATGTTGCCCAGATCTGCAATGTAAAGATCTCCATCTGGACATACTGCCAGGGAAGATGGTGCATTCAGTTTAGCATCTTTGGCATAGCCTTCATCTCCAGAGTAACAATCGCAGTTGGCATCGTTCTTGCAGTCACAGCCACTTGGTGCCCCTGCAACCAAGGAGATCTCTCCATTTGTGGACACCTGTCTGACTCGGTTTATTTTCTTTTCGTCTGACTCAGCAATGTACAAAACGCCATTGTGAGACACAGCTAGGGCATTAGCTGACTCGAGGGTGGCATGGATAGCAACTTTGCTCATGAGGAAATGGTCAATCCCAGGCACTTGACAGTGCATAGGACGGCCTGCTACAATACGGACTTGGTGGTTTTCAGAGATCTGGAGTACTACATTGTTGTCCAGAACATATAGGGAGTTGTCCATTGGATTCACTGCCAAGTCTGTAGGCCACTCAAGACGCACCTAAGAGGAAAAAGACACACAAAAATATAATCCTCAGCTCACAAAGACATATAAGCATACTTTTATTGATGTACACAGTTTTCGATTTCTAAGTGGAAAAGAGCCTCAAAGGGAAAGTGCTTATTAAAAGGGGATGGTTATTTCATAGCTTAAGCTGTACATAAAAACATTTTTAAACAATTTATTATCTCACGAGGAGGAAAATAGCTGATGCACTTTTAAAAGGCGATACACAAAAACACGATTTTTAAGATCACAGACGATAACAACAGTGGTGAAGAAGGGCAGTGTGAGAAGAGATCATACAAATGATAAGATTAACTGAAAAGCGCACACCGCAATGGTTCATGAGAACTGTGAACACTTAAGGACAAGGCTTCTGCATCCTTCACTCAAGTCTCTGTTTTTCCTTGCTTTGGGTTATTAATTTTGTAATGACAAGAGATTGTATGAGTCCTTGAAAAGAAACTGGAGCACACTTACCAAATGAAAGCCTAGCCTGTCTCTGGCCTCCTAAATTATGACTTATTGTTCTGCTAACAATGTATCAGGCTTTTAACAAATTGGAATGATTGGCTTCATCCAATTTACTGGTCTCCCTCTCACTTATGATCCCAGTGGGATCTCTTAGAAACATAATATGAAGTGCAATATTTCAATAGAAGCCATGGAGTTCCAACAAAGGAAACTGATTAAAACCTGGACCAAAATACAAAGACAGACTCAGATTTAAGGTAATATTTTACACAGAGAACCCTTTCTTCTGTTTGGATACTTTGTCTAAGAAACTAAGGAAGAAAACTAGGAAGTAGAAACAGGAAGAAAGTTATCAAGGTTTAATAATTTGCAATAAAGAGCTAGAAATTGTGTATATTTTTATTTCTGCAATGGATACTGATAAAACACCCAAGCATACAGTACGTAGTCACGAGCTAAAATTACTTACTACCATATTAACATATTATTAAGTATCAAGTAAGTATACAGCTAAAAGACACAATGAAACATTTTGAGCGCAATATGCATGGACACAGATGCACTTTGTAGTAGGATTTCTCCAACTGTCTGGGATCAAACAGTACATTGACCAAATATGTTGCAATAAAAAAGCAGGTTGTTGGCTGAAAGCGGGCCCTATATTTCACTTTTTCTTTTTAAATGTGCACTACACAGAACAAAATGCACAAAATAGAATTTAGACGGCGTTCAGGTTGAAGACCATTAGTTATACTGTGCCTTTTCCTTACTTGTTATCTGCACATATTCCTATCATCCTAATTTAAAAGTTAACACTGAAACATGGCGATAATTATTTGAATGATTCTAAACTTTAGGCTCTGTTCATATTCTCGAACTCGCGTCTTTTTGAAAGTGGAGCACTTGCCCACCTGTAATTGAAAAACAGATTGGAGCATTACACACCTCACATCCTGTAAACCTCCCATCATCTGCCACATAATGGAAGAGGTTTATATAACAGGATGTATCTTTTGGCTACGCGCGACAAACAGGAGACTAGTGGATACATGCCATCTTTCAGTAAGCAGAAAATGCATTTACTTGGATAATGAAGGGTAGACTTTCAATTTCTTAAAACCTATTTCTTGTCAACACTGCTGGTTAAATATTTCATGAGCCAAGTGTGGAGTGGCTCCTGGGAGCTGCCTGTAAGGAGGTTTTCACGCCACTCTGACTGATGAGGGGATATTTCCCGAGCTGCTGTCCCATATGCTGTAACCAGATCATACCCTCCCTTTTATACAGTGGGGATGCTGTCAGAAGTGCCTGCTAGACAAAGCTGCTAAAAGGAAAAAAACCAAAACATGCTCAACAGCTGAGAAAGCAAGCTATAGATTTGTACCGACACAACATCAAACTATTTTAAATGAAATGGAACTTGTATTAAGAATTAAAACGACATGTTCCATTAGTAATCTCTGCACTCTTTGCTAGTAACAGCATGATGCCTGCCTCAAGAAGAGTAATATGTCATTATTTGAAGTCCCTCTCAGATTTGAATTGAATGTCACAGTCATAGTCTAGATAAAGCTTTCTGAAGCTGCTAACACCCCTGAAATATGTTTGAGTGATCTTGTTTTAAGACATGATTTTCCTGCATTTAAGCTCAGCGGGGAAAGCAGAAATTTCCCAAGACTTTAAAGAAAAAAAAAAATGGAAGAAAAATGGAAGATACTTCTAAGACAGGAATAACCCAAGGCCTTGGTAGAAAGAAAGAAAAAACACATACGAGGTCAAAATATTGCCATTTTGCTTGATAATCAAAAGTTAAACGAAAGGTTACAGAGGTATGCGTTGAATTAAGAGAGAATTTAGCTGTAGCTTGCTCACTGCACAGATGGCGTAGTAAGATAACCTGACCTCATCAGAGGAGAGAGAGAAACCTAATGCTATGTCTTGCCTTGGTGTGCCAGGTGTGGTAAAGCAAAAGTAATGACCACTGTGATGAGCCTTCTCCAGAGAAAGTCAGGTTCTAAGTGAGGGGTTGGGGAGTGTTTGAAGAAGGAAGCTATGTGCTCTGGATGAATTTTTAATGGAGGCTTTTTACTGTCTGAGTGTCTCTGGCAATGCTTGTGTGATTTGTCATCATTGTAGAACTGCAGTCAGTCTGCCTGTGTCCTCGTGTTTGTGGAACTGGGATGGTGAGCATCCATAGGCACTTGTGTGTGTGACGAGGTAAAGGAGCAGCAAGCAGAGGTCACGAGGGGGGGGGGATGAAGTTCCCCTGGGGCTGCATAAGGGCAGCTGGAGGCTTTGCTTCCTCCACTGAATACATCATTCACACACAGAACGCTTCCCACAGAAAGCAGAAGAGGACCCCTGAAGACCTGTATCCTACATCCATACTCAACAAAATGCACAAAGAGGAAAGAAACAAATGAGTGCATGCATACTGAGCTGGACTTGGCCCTCAGTCAAGTCCAATAACCAAGCCCCAAAATGCTCAATTCATGGAGGTAAAACTAAAATAGTTATAAATCGTGTAGCTGGCATACAAAAATAAAATAAAACAGACAAACAAAAAAACCCCATACATTTTTCAGGGGATTTTATTTACTACTGGGGTAGGACTGACAAGGAGGCAAAAACGGCTATGTATGCTAAAAGTCTGTCTTGTCACCTCCAAATGGGAAGTCAGTGAGCCAGAGAGTGACCTCAGTGCAGTGTCCTTGCCTGGGGGATGTGTTCTGTGTAGTGTGTGTGTGTGTGTGTATGCGTGTGTATGTAGACATGTGTTCATGTGCGTCACAGTGAAGATCTGTGCATGAAGTCAAAGCCACTGAGGTTAAAGGTCATTCTTCTCATTCCCCTACAGCTGTAGGTCATTGGCACTCTGCATTTAGGGACGTGACACAGGAAATCGGAGCTAAAGAAGCCACAGTGCCACGTCTGGTTTCAGCATGGTCCTGCACTCCTTTAATATGCTTAGTCCAGTTACTTTGGAAGGCCCAATTAACTGCTCATTTTCACTTTTAATTTGTATCTGCTTGTTAACTGTGAGGTGATTTTAGCTTTCAGCACGCTTGCACTGCTTTGCGTGTTGCTTTCTCAAATTCATAATCTACAGCACCAGTGAAAACTATGTAATTGTTAATAGATTTGACATCATCCTCTCAGGTCAGAGAAGCAAGTTTTGTAGAAAAAAAAAAAATAGGTGCAGTAAAAGTTTTCAGTTTTTCCCCAAGCAATAAACAGATGTGTTTCCTTGAAACTGGCTCTTGATTAACTACAGAGTCTAAGAGGTTTTCTTGCCCTATTTACATATTTCTTTTTCATCTTGCTGCAAAATGAAATTCCTCTTGTGGGTCAAAAAAATCTAAACTGACCTGAAGTATTTTATCATTTATGATGAATCATAGGACCAAAACTTGCTGAAATAAACTAAGGTGCACACAGGGGAAAAAAAGAGAATCTTGAATCTTTTAGAAGTCTTGTGGATTTATACCAAATCTAAACCAAGGCCTACAGTACTAGATGCAGGCTTGGAGGATCAAGCTGCAGAAATACCAGCTCATGTGGAGGTGTAAGCACCCTGAAAACAAGGGTCATTCAAGGAGACAGATGTGGGTCGAGAGAGAGGAAAACACACGTCAGCGCGCAGTTCCAGAGAGGTCGTACCTGAGAGATGTCCATCACAGCATCACAGCTGAGAGGTCGGGCAGAGGTCAGGTCATTGAATCCCAGAAGAGTGGAGATGATACCATTCTGATCAATCCTGCGAATCATGGTCCCATCCACAAAGAAGATTACGCTGTATTTATCTACGGTAATGCCTGCAGATAAAAAGTCACACAATGAGAAGAAGAGGGAAATATCCTTAAATTATTCTGTATATCTGTGACTTAATGTGAGCACAGAGCCCCACCAAATCACAATTAAGGACAGTTCACTGCGATAAAATTAAAGACTGTTCATGACAATGAAAATTAATGGTAGGATTGATTTTTTTAATCAATAAAGAAGAACAATAGAAACATCAAAATAGATGCGGAGTACTGCAAGTATTGATTCAATTATGGAGAAAACTTCATCAATGTCTTTCCTTCTTGTTATCAGCCTCAAACAACAATGGAGCTTAGTAAGCCTAGCAAGTCTCTGTGTTTCTCTATTACTCTGAAGTCTGACAAATATTATTGAGAAAATATGGACCTCATATTTTCAGTAGTTAGAGCAAACCGTCCCATTTTTCAATGCAAAGATATGCACATTTCACAGAGGCTCTTTCAGTAAGTATGACTCATAATGTCATCACAGTAGAGGACAAAGAATAAGCATGTGATTGAATGACTAATGCTTCATGCCCATATGGAAGCAACACAAAAAAGAAGATCCCCGGAAACTCACAGAAAGACATGCTGTTAAAAATAACTAGCTAGTTAGCTGGGGTTACAGCTGAAGGCAAAAGCAGAATTTCACAATAGATACATATAATTTGTATATATATATAATATAGATCCACTTTACTTGAGAAAAAGGTTAGAAATAAAAAAACAAAACTGACAACCGACTTGAAACTATATCCATTTTAATAACATCTATATGTATGTAATACCTCTGGGGTTAGTAAGGGTGGCCTCAACAGCCTTTCCTCCATCCCCGCAGCGAGTGTCATCGTATGGGAGACACTGGTCACCAGTGCCGGCCACCAGCTCCAGATTCTTGGCCACATCTTTCACAACATTCAGCGATTTAACCTTGAACACTTTCCTGCTGCTGGTGTCTGAAAGGTACACAGCGTTGTTCACTGGACTGGTGGTCAGGTAGTACTTATGTGCGGGGCTGTTGCTGAGTGGAGGGAAAAGAGAGGAAGAGGCTCAAGTCAATAAAGCTGGAAGGGCTACAGCTCTTTCAATAAGAAACATTGTGTAATACAATTAAAATGGATTCAAAAGCCATTTAGAGAGTCAATTGGGCACAATTACAGTTTATACCCAGGACAAAGAAAACAGAATGAGATTAAACATGGTAAAATAAAAATGAGATTAAACATGACATAATAATGCGGCTTAGGACTCATGCAGTCAGCTTAGTAAGAAAAGCGTGTTTTGAAAGGGGAGTGAAAGTACCAGTATATCTACATCTATATGTATGTGTCGACCTTTAAATACAGCGTGTGAGTGTCATATGTAATAGTGCATAATATTATTGAAGAAATAGGGAAATAAGGGTGGAGCGGTGCTAATATTTATGACCCAAGAAGTTTCTGTGATATAACCTGAAATTGGTAACAATATGGAATCATCTATAAAGTAATAGTAGCTTGGTTATTGCTAGAAGTACAAATAATTATGTTTTTTTATTTACCTTGGACCTTTTTAAAAACAAAAACAAAAACAAAAATGCACGACTTAACTAAGAATCTGAAAACATTATGCATCCATCAGGTTGATATTCTAGCACAGAAAAATATCCTATTAAAATCCCAGCCGAGTCAACAATGCAATCCTTCACATCCATACAAACATATCCACAGGAGGTTGCCCAAACCTGACAGGCAGACAATAGAACCAAATATAACCAATCCTGCTGTGGCAGGATGCATACAACCTACTGATGTACTCCAGTCAGGATAGGTGACAGAAAACATAGATAGCTCTAGACGAATCCACAGTAGTACAAATTAGGATGGCAAAGAATAATATTTCCATTAAATTTACACTTCTGCTTACTATAAACATAAACTCATGGTCATAAATCAAAGCATGACAGATTGGAAGTAAGTCCAATTACATTTGACTATGCACACATCAGATGTTAGAAACTTCTTAAACCGTCTTATTTTAAAGGGATTTTACAGCCTTGGCTCTGCTTCCATAAATATGATTACTAATATGTTACTAAGGGTTAAAGGTCTTTTCTTTTCAGGTGCTGACTGACACATTTTTACTCCTTTGATTTGTTAGTTCACGTCAGAAAATGTATGAAAAACAATCTGACTAACTAATCCAGAAACCTGAAAGTTAATTTAAAAGCTATGTTTTTTTTTTTTTAAGTCAGATTTAAATTGTCTGTTGACTAATTTTCCTACTAATTTAGGAGAAAAACAAAACAAAACACAACAAAGGAACATGTAACCAACTGAGCAATGAGGCTGCTGCCACCTTAAAGATGACCAGATTTACCAGAGCAGGATTCAGCACCGTTCTGCCAGACCTGATAAGCATTATGGAAAACCCTGTCAGCAGGACATCATTCAAAGCGGATTAAGACAGTATTTCAACTATAACCTTCGGGGTTCTTTTAGGGCTTATGGTCAGCGTGACAGTGCCAAAGCGTACATTTTTAAAATACAACAAGAAGAAAGACAAGTGGGTGTGTGGAATTGTCGTCTCCAGTGCGTAATTTTAGATGACAATTGACCTTGAATGAATCAGCGATGACAGGGCATCGCAGCAAACCTCCGGCACACATGTCACAAACTGCCCACTGACCTAGTTGACTGATATGATGCTCTTCAGTACACTCCAGGTACAATTGGCTGGCTTAGAGAAACGACTGCTATCTTAGAGTAGGTCAATGGCAAATCTCAATAACTGGCTTTGCATTCTATCTGCCACGTGCAATCAGCTGATACCTTATCAGCTCCTAGCTGCATGTAAAACAGTGTTGGTCCCCCATAGTGTTTGAAACTATGAGGTGTTATTCTCTGACCTTGAGCTATGGCCATATACCCCATCTATATTCACTGACAACATCTAGTTTGTAGAAGATAATTGGATTTTGCGGCATGGCGTCGTGGAAATGGTTGGAGCGGATTGGGACTTCCTTAGTAGGGGGTCAATGAACATTGCAGTAACATCACCCACCTCCCACTCCCTATCGCTAGCTCACACATGAACAGGAGGCAGCCACCCATTTTATACAGACACATGCTGTGTTTTCCTGGACAAATCTCCTTTTCAATATGCAAATGTGTTTGGTGAGCTGAGGGACGGGGCTCTGATGTGTCTTTGGTCTTGTTCTAGCAAAGAACGCACGTGCGCCTATGTGATGTCTAAGTTAATGTACAGGAATAAAAGTAATATTTCTGTTATGCAGAAGAAAGGCAGATACAGAAAAAAAACAAGAGAGAGAGATTGTGAGTTTTTTGTTAGTATGTTCATCCTCTTGGAAACAGAGGCCAGTGACCAGCATCACAAGGCTTTTCATCCACAAGTTGACTAACTGTTCCCCAGCTAAAGTCATGACCCTGTGATAGAAAATCAATCAATAGCCCTTTGCCTGAGACGCAGTATCTAAAGACAGCACACAGAGATTTCCCTTGCCACCACCTGCCATGGAAAATAAAGCCTCTGTATCTTAAGCCAGTGATAAAATCAACTCTGAGTTGCCATTTTTGCAGAATCACCTACTGTAGTTAAGTACGCACGCCAAATGAGACATTGTATTCTGTTTAATCGTGCTATCATTTGCCTGTAACTTCTCTTTTATAATATATGTTATATAAATAGGGATACATACTTATAGCGCATTTTACTTTTCAGTATTATTACACTAAAAGAATTATATTCTCTTTATGATTATAAAATTACATTAAAGACTCTAACACTGTCAAAAACCACAAATGATCCATTGCACAAGGGTCGTCTGGTATTATGTAGGTTTGGGCATCGTGTATAAAATAAACTGTCCCATACTGAAATGTTAATCATTTTTTGAGGTGCATTGTTGAGGAGCACTGAAGATACGCAGGAAAGTAGAGTAAAC
>VOQK01013288.1:2624-14386 GCA_015052645.1 Benitochromis conjunctus
TGAGATTAATGAGCAGGAACACGGTGGCTCCTCCCAGAGGTGGAACAGCTGGGTCTGTGGAAAAACACCGGCACTCACCCGGATCATGACCCGGCCCTTCTCAATCACACAAGTTCAAAAATCATTAAAAACAAACCAAAAAGGGAACAACAAAAATCCTCTGGAAGAGCAGCGTTTGTCTCTCTGGTAGAGGACCACAGGCTTGCTGCATCAGTCCTACACTACACTGATGTGGTTCTTGTTTGGTGTCACTGGAGAACAGACTTATTGAACAGTCTGGTAGTAACTGCACAGCAAGCCATATATCCTGTAGGATCGTTTCAGTAAAATCTCTCAACAAACAGCAGCACCTCGAAAATGTTCCAGAGGTCCGATTTAGCAGAGATGAAGCAGCTGTCAGCTTCAGCCGCCTGCCAGTCAAAGAGGCTATGCCTGTAACTCCCACCATACTAATGTTTTTTTCCTTTTAATTTGTCAAGTCTGCATTTAATTTGATTCATTTTGACTGTTTAACTGTAAAGTGAGTCATTATCAGTTTCAGCGAAGCACTTTGGATCGCTTCAGCGTGCCGCACAAATAAAGCTGTTTGCTTTGCCAGTCAGTCTTAAGCCCACTTTGCAGTTCTGCAGAATAACAAACTGTCACCATTTTCATGCCACGTGCAGGCCCGTGTGTTTCTCCTGCAGCTGACTGTACTGGTTTTTATTTGTGGCATTTTAACCTGACAACAATGTGATATTATGCAGCACAGACAGAAAAGGGTAGTTGCTGGTGAAGAACAATGTAGGCTTTGTTGGGAAAACACATGGAACGACTTGAGGAAAATAATATCTTTAAATATCGAAATCCAGTTTATGGAAGCCCTGAGTGGGAGCAGGTGCAGCACTGAATTCACCTTTCCTTTAAATTCCTGAAAATCTGAGCATGATATTGGTGGTCTGAACCCAACAATACGACATTATGCTGCAGCGAGGGGGGGGGTAACAAAAAGGGAAGGCTGTCGACGGGAGGGGATAAAGTGCTCTTTGTTGGGGCAAAGCTCTGAGGAACGGCGGCTGCAGCCAACGTTCAGATGAACAGATAAAAACACACTTTTCCAGCACTTAAACAGTTACCCCCTGATGTGTGGGCCGAGGGCCACCTTCATAATAACAGCCATGTGACCTCGGCGTTTGAGCCGCAGGGTCGCTGCGGCGCTCTGAAAAGTTCAGGGTTCATCACGGAGAGGATGAACAGAACCGGTAAACGACTGATGGCGTCTCGCCAGGAAACGCGCTCTGTGCTCAGAGTGCAGGAGAGGACCAGAGTCTTTGTTTCATTCATGGAGATGGAAATCTTACTAATACGGGGAAGTGGTAAACGCACAGAAAATGCAAGGTTTCAAAGGTTTTTGTGTGCTTGTATCACAGTGGCTTTGCTCATCTGTGAATCCGCCGGCACTGCTCCAGTCTGCTCCTGACTCACTGCTAGCGTACAACTGCTGTGATGAGTGAAGCTGATGAGAAAGTCGAGATCAGTACCTCAGAGCCAAAACTGAGCTCTTCTATTCACAAAGAGTCAAATTCCCTCATGTAACGCAGCATCAACACTTAATTTTCACAATTCATGACGATGTCACCTAAACACCTAAGCCTGCAGGAGAGGTAGGTTTGGTCTGGAGCGATTGGTGAGCAGTAAGGAAGAGAACAGGAGGCCGCTACGAAGCAAGTTCAACATAGCCAGGCTTTTTTGGCTTTAGCTGGCTTGACCATATCTCAGGCTTTCGGGGACGTTTGGCCCATCGTTTCATTCTTCTTCTGTCAAATTTTCCTTCTTCTGTCACAGACATTATCAGAGGAAAAGATGGAAAACGTAATTGAGGTGAAAAACAAAGTTTGTAAAAATACAAGAGCAAAATGCCAGGGGGGCCGAAACCCATCCAGTAATCATGCTCTCACTTTGTCAGTGACACCGGGACCTGGAGGGAGCAGTGGGGACACAACTGAAACAAAAACCCTTCTACAAATGAAAACTCAAAAAGCATGCCGAGTGTCCTGGGTCCTTCCTGGGGTTCTCAACATTCATCAGAGAGAGATAAGATAAAACTTTATTAATCCCTCGGGTGGGTTCCTTCGGGAGATTCAGTCACATGTCCCTGCTGAATGCAGTAAACTGCAGCGATGCAACGAACAGTCGGCACCTTTACATCTGAGCTTCATCGCGGCTGCTCATCGAGAGAAATACTGAAACACCCGCAGGACTCACGCTGCTGATTCAGCAGAAGTAAAGACTCGTCTACGATTTCCAGCTTTCGACTGAGCCTGTCGGTGGTTTGTGTTGGTGGCTGCCGGGGTGGAACCTAACATGCTGTTTGGTGGTTGTAGCTCAGCGGACATGTTTTTCTGCTCCGGCCGGTGAGGTCATTCCCTTCTGACCTCTGTCATTAACAAATGTTTTTGTAAACCGTTATGACTGTTGTGGAAAAAAATCCAGATCAACAGTTTTTAGAAAGCACCGGCAGACTCGGTGAGATCATCTCTTCTGTCCAATCGGATGTTTGACGTAAACATCAACTGAAGCGTTCGACCTGCAGGAGCTGCCGCCTCACGGCTGACACATGATTGGCCGATTGGATAATTGCATGAACGAGCAGGTGTTCTCAATAAAGTTCTTATTGAGTTCTCGCCATAATTATGAAAATAATCTTGTAAAAACAAGAAATGTTTGTCGCCGTGGCAGCCGCACAGTGCTGCAGTGTACAGTCTGTGCGTTTCCTATTATTTGGTGTTTGTGTGTGTAGGCCAACCATAACAGGCAGCTTGAGGAACGTTATTTGACTAGAAGGTGGAACCGCAGCCTTGGGAGTGACAGAAGGTCACTGCAGATGCTGTGTGTGCGTCCGCTTGTGACTCTGCGTTGTACCTGTGCTGCAGTTATGTGGATACTCGAGTAATTTCTCCCCTTCCGCCCCCTCTCTCTGTTTTTGATGCCATAAATCATCGAATCTTGCTGTAAATAAAAGTTTCTCTTGGTTCATCTGAGACAGGTCAGTGGATTTACGCTCACACGCAGTCATTCATAACGACCAGGAAACCTTCTTTTCTCACTGTCGGCCATCTTTCCTGGTGTTTCCTCAAGCCAGAGTTCATTCGGTTTAAGCATTAAATCTGAGTTATAGTCGCTCAATAGGCTCCTGCACACATAAATGCACACGGTTAATGGAGCCACAGATGTAGTGGGTTTGCCACCGGAGACCTTCACTGAACTTTTCACCCTTCGGCTCCTTCCTGACGCCACGGGATTTTAAAAGCAGCAGAAAAAAGATCTGCTACCGCCGTAGGAAACGGAGAAGTCGAGAACGTTCATCAACATTTCGTTGGCTGAGCTGAACTGTGAGGCTCAGGTGCACACGGGCACATTTTACGCAGGAAGTGACATAATTGCGTACATGGACTTTGGGCAGTTATTCAGCCGGTAGCGGCAGTGCATTGTTGAAAATGGCACAACTCAGTATTTACTCACTGGGGTCAGGTTACACGCCAGAGCCACATGCAATAAAATCTAACACAACATACTTTTATTCTGTCCAGGTCCCATTATGAGCGTCACCAGAGTTCATTCGACAGCTGATACGGCTGCAAACGTTTCCCGAAGAAGTGATTTTCTCTCGTTTCTGTCGCCTCGCTGAAATACAGGAAGTTATCGTGTTGGTGCCACAGTGGCGCCATGTTCCCCACGCTGGCACTAACAGTGATCCCTAATGGCATATTAGAGAGGTGAAACATTTTAGCACCACAAAAGCAATATAAATGAAATATCTACTTAGAATCTTGAATTGTAAAACAGAGAATGGAGCACAAATATACTGTAGGTTTACACCAGTCAGCCATAACATTAGAAACACCTGCCTGATACCAGTCTGAAAACTGAGACACACAGCACGTTGCAAAAGTCTTGAGTAAGTCTTCATTATATTTTATCAGAGAAATGGTAAATGTACTGAAACAGTTGAAAACAGATATCGTACAATTCAATATTTGGTGTGAACATCTTTATTCGTCAGCACAGGCTGAACTCTCTGAGGTAACTCCCTGTAATGTCTGCAGGTATCTTCAGGAATATGCCTTTGAAGGTTCTCAGTCAATCTAAGGAGCTTGGAAAGAAAAGCAACTGGACTTCTTTAAGTGTCTCAAAGACCTCACCTCATCCAAGATGCTTCATCAGTTCAGAACTGAACTTTCTTTCCAAGCTCCTTAAATTATCTTCAGGAATAGTTCTCCAAAAGCACTGACTGACCTGCAGCTGAAACCATGACAGAGCCTCCACCGTGTTTCACAGATGGCTGTGGACTCTCACTGTCGGACCTCCTCCTGACCTCCTCCTCCATATTGACCATGATGTGGATCCATCTCTGTTCCTCAGTCCTGTTCTTGAGCAGTTTTCATACCTCAGTCTTTCCTCCTGGTTTCCCTTCATTAAGAACGGCTTCCTGACAGCCGCCCGTCACTGAGACGTTTCAGATGAGGCTTCAGTGAACAGAAGATGACCAGCTGAAGGTCCAGATCATCTCAGGTCTGTGTCAGGGCTTTACTGGATTTCTTTCCCTGTTTCTAAAAGACCTGACTTTCAGATACTGTTCATCTCCTGGTAGTTTTTTTTTCTTTCGTCCTCCACTTGACCAGTTTTCTCATATTTTTAAGGACTCACTGCAGAAACATGACAAGTTTTGTCTAACAGCTCTTTGGGAATCTCCTTGTTGGTGCAAAAATACAATTTTATGTCAAATTGTGTTATCTTTGGCATTTCGTTTTATAAATCCAACTAAACAAATGAAACCAAATGATGTGATGAACATGTGTTAATGTTATACAACTTTGTGTTTGCTGGTTTGAGGAGCCTGAGTTTTATTTCGAAAACTGGACTCTGAGAAATAAAAACGCTGGAAGACATTATGAAATTACACGATCGGAAAAAAAGTCGCATTTCAGCTGAAAAACAGAAAATCGTGCGGTTCAGTTACACAAAGCAGGGACGGAGTCCTTCGATGAGGTGAATGATCATCTAACAGAGTCCATGTGGGCAGAACAGAGTGTTCAGTTACACAATGAGGAAACGAGAAAGTGGCATCCACAGCAGAACGTGCGTGTATTAGACTATAGTGTGTTCCTCTGCAGCACTACACACAAACTCACAGACTGAATTATGTTTCCTAAATTATGGTTTGTCAGTGTTATCTACATCCTGGGGTTAGATCATGTGATGCTGACAGTCAGCACTTAAAATACTTTAATTAAAAGTACTCACTGCTGGAAAATGTCTTCTTGTTGTCACCGTCCATCTTGTCCTTTCTGCCTCCCTCACTTTGTGCTCACTGCTCCATGAAAGTGTGGCCTTCCTGAATAATCATCTTAATCAGCTTATTAGTGAACTAAAAGCAGGCGGCAGGTAAAGCAGGAAATTTAAAGATTTAAAGAGACACTGCCAACAACACATGACCTCAGAGATTGTAGTTAGTGTTTGGATCTGTCAGCAAAGCATTTCAGCTCGACTGACCACGTACTTCCATCTGACACGTTGAATACTTAGAAATGTGCAGGCCTGACTGACTGACTGGACTGATGGGGCGTGCACATCTCTAAGTATTTAACTGTGCTTAGAGATGGCACAGATGGACGTACGTGGTTCAGCAGAAAGTTGAACGACTTTAAAGAGTAAAGCTACAAAATTCATACTTCAGCACCTGAGTGGGTTATTGACACTCCACTTCCAGCGATTCCTTTCTAGCTTTCTTATGATCATTTTACGACAGCATAGTCCAGTCTGTGAAATATTTCTGATGATGTGTCTGTGGTTTTTCATGCACAGGCACAATGATTTAAACAGGACAAAAAGGGATTTATAAGATGTTTCAAAAACAAATGAGAATAAAACCAGATCAAACACAAAGCAAAAAACAAAAAATGACACACACTGTAAGATATGCAGCCACCTAAAGGGGGCGATAACAAGTCTGCCTGAGTGAAACAGCTGGATCCTCTGAGAATCCAGCTGTGCTGAACGGTGCACTCAGCAAAAAAATGAAATGTCCCACAGCCTGATGAACTCGGACTCCTTTTCTTCATTTGAGTGATTGAAGTTCGGTTCTTTGCAAACCTTTTATTGTATTTTCATTTACCGACCACCAGGACCTGCCAGTGTTTCTAACTGAATTTAAGGACCTTCTGACATCCATTATTAAACTGGAGAAGGTTGTAATGCTGGGAGATTTAAACCTTCATATTGATGACGCATCCTGTAACATGGCTACAGACTGCATCACTATCACAGAGTCTTTGAACTCTAAGGTCATCATGTCAGAGACTGCTGGTGGCCCCACGCACTCGATTTAAAACTGGTGGTGATCGGGCCTTTCAGGCACCATGGCTGTGGAGTTCTCTTCCACTGATTTTACGCTGTACAGACTCCATTGATTCTTTTAAAAAGCAGCTGAAGACATTATTATATAGACAAGCTTTCAACTAATTTCTTGTTTTTAAGTTGTACTTTATTGTTTTATTGTTATATGTTGTATTTTTATTCTTTGTATTGTGAAGCACTTTGTGATTTTTATCTGTGAAAAGCGCTCTAAAAATAAATTTTACTTACTTACGAGCCAGGCTGGAAACATGAAGGCAGCACAGCAAAGACATCATGTGATTCATGGCAAAAGGACCAGCTCCTTAACATCAGAGAAATTAGGTGATCCACCTCCCACCTCATCATTTTCAACCAAAACCTCAGTCTTCTACTAGCTTTACCCAAGAAGTAGCTATTGTTGCTGGACGTAGCCAGCGAATGAAAAATAAAACCAATCAGCATGTGGAAAAGAAATCTAAAACTGCAAAGCAAAAAGTTCCAAACAGGATGTGAACCTCCTGGCAGGTGATCCTGTTCCTCACCATCAGCGTCTGCGCTCGCTAACTCCGACTGTCATCTTTGATTCTGCTCTGTTCTGCCACTTTTCATCCATCTAATCGTCAAAAAGTGTGCTTATGTTAGAGCCCAGAGTAAAACCCCAACGTGCTAAAGCCTTACAGAGACAGCCTGCAGAGCACATGCAGCTTCACCCTGAGGGAAAGTCCAGCTGACCTTCGAACATCCTCAAGCAGAGCTGAGAACTATGAGATGCTCTTTAACTGTGAGCCTGTGGTAACATCACCAATGTCTTTACTTTAGTGAATTCACTGCTCTTCCACACAAAACTACACAACAAGAACACGGCCTAAATACACAGATAACTTAGATAACGTCTTCTTCTGACAGCAACACGAACGGCATCCATGTGAACATGAACTTTACATCCACATCACCTGAGAATCACTCAGCTCACCTCCTCCTGAATGCTGCCTGCTGGATTGAAGTTTGTTTCACGTCTGCTTCTTGTCTGATTTTCATAATTTGGAGATGGTAAATCTGCCTCCTTTAGTCGACTTTAGTTAAATATAAGCTTTGAGAGTAGCTGCGGTAGTGGAGTGGATTTAGTACGTGTGTATAAAAGGTGTGTTTTCAGGGCAGCGGTCCAATCCTTAACTGCACTTACTGTGGAAACCTCAGGACACTGGACACGGCCTTTTGATCCGGCCGCACGCTTCAGTGCTCTGCTCAAACAAGGAAAAAGGAGGAAATAAACTGCGGGAATGTGGAGGGCTGGAACGCCATGGCCCACGCTCCAGACGAGCCTGAATATAGAAATGAAAATTATAGGTGTGATCTTCCTTTTTTAAAATCAGACGGTGATCACGAGTCTCCCGGTGACTCAGCAGGTTATGATCCGTGTCACGTACGTCAGTCATCTGAGCAACGTGTCACTTTTCCGTTTCTTTGAGTTGGACGACAGGACGCGTTCTTCTCTCAGTCTATAATTCTCATCTCATTCATTTTTACTTTTTCTATTTTCTTCTATTTAAGCTCTTCTTTCTAGCTGGAGTTGTGACATCGTCTGTCTTATCCAGTGCTGAACAGGTTCATGAGTGTTTTTTAATTTTCACTACGTGTGTTCTGCTGGATACAAACCAAGTATAAATGTAACAGAATTTCATTTGAAAATAATCTTAGTCGCACCAATTTTGGTGACAGGAGTTTGGAGGAAAACAGATTTGTGCATTATGGTAAGATCATGTGATGAAGACAACAGATTCTCAAACTCTTTCTTAAACACTCCTTTGTCTTCATTATTTCAGTGAGTTGACTTGTGTTGCAGAACGTTTACAAAATCGATCAGCTAAGAAAATCAGAAAAACTCAAATCTTACATCTTCTCAGTTGCTTTAGTTTATAGCTGGACTGGATCAGGTGACCCTGAAATATCCCTCAGTTATGGTCCTTCTCCTGTCATTAAAAATGCACAAAATAATGAAAATAATGAAAATGTTGTAGTTGAGACAACAAAGAGTAATTCTACTCAGAACAACGTGACTAAACAGATCCAGCACAGAGATACAGTAGGGAAACTTTTATTCTGCTTTGGCCAAATGTTCAATGAGACCAAAACACTGAACACATCCTCCTCGTGACATGACAGTACATAGTTGGGTTTAATGATCTGGCTCCAGGATTTAACAGTCCCAACAAGAAAGGACCTCCTCACCATCAGACTAAATAAGAAAAGAAACACAATACAACAAAAGAAACATGAACAACAGAGCACCACAGGGTAAACACATGCAGTTTGTGTGAGAGGTGGTCCGCTAACCAACCAACCAACCAACCAACCAACCAACCAACCAACCAAACAAACAAACAAACAAACAAACAAACAAACAAACAAACAAACAAACAATAACTAGCCAACCAAATAAACAACTAACCAATCAACAAATCAAACAACTAATCAAGCAAACAAACAAAATAATCTGACAAATGAAAACTCAAATGAAACTGTAGATAAGTGGTAAAGACAATGACTTTAGCCATGACTGCTGTAGTAATCACAGCACTGCTTGGTTCATGGATCTTTACAGTAACAGATGTATCAACATCAGCGATCTTCTTCTTCATTTAGTGCCATCATCAGGGCAACTTTGAAAATGTATGATCCCGTATCAGCACAGAGCCATCAGCGATACTGGAATAACAGCCAGAAAAACACAAAGAAAGAATAAAAACTGGGCGAATATGCGACTTTTTATATTTATGAGCGTAAGCTTGCAGGAAAAGGTTTGTGAGCCCTTCGATTTTGTTCTTGAAGATGTTCCTTCATAAATGTGGCCAGAGATTTACACAAATCCTGCCAGCTGAAAAAGAAACAAATTAAATAGAAGTTTAGGACTTTGTTTTTGATTCGAGGGAAAAACCCCGAAACTTTGACACAACATAGAAAACAAAACAATCTCCCTATCCAGGAGACCAGGGCCTCCTGGGTAATAGGCCTACAGCTTACCACCACAAATTAGCAATATGCTACACACTGTGATGAAGGAATGCGCTTTACTCTGTGGGCTATAAGTGATTTATTTTTCACACTAGAACAACAGTGGAAGCCTCTCAGACAGGGATACTTTGACATGCAGACTGGGAACTGTGGGATCAAAGCACCGAGATGGACACCTCAGAATTTGTTGGTATGTCTCAGAAGTCATTGTGTTGTCAGAGAACACTACCACCATGAGACCGGATGTAGTTTTAATGATGAAAGCAACATTTTCTCTTCTCCAAACCAAGTGCTGCACATTTAAGCCACAAAGTTGCATTTTGCTCTCATCTGTTCTCAAAAACAACCTTCAGGCTCCTCCATGTGATCTTTAGAAAACTGTAGTTTTATTTTGGAGGGCAGTGCTCTCTTCCTGCACACCATTGCTGTTCAGTGTTGGACTGATGGCGGACTCAACATTCAACACTGTGAGAAAGGCCTTTAACACGGGTTCCCTTGTGACCTCCCAGACTATTACGTCACAGTGATCTTTGTTGGTGGACCTCTCCAGTGGTGGGTAATGATGGTTAATTTCCTCCATTTATGCTCAATCTGTCTGAGTGTGCATCGATTGGGTCCAAAGCCAAAGTCGGATGGTCCTGAAACCTTTTCCAGCCCAATGAACAACTCTTCTTCTGAAGTTGTCATTTCCTGTTGTGTCATGATATGCTTAAATCAGCCTTAATGCCCTTTAAATGATCAGCATGCCGGCTCACACCTGACTGTCTTTCACTGTGTTTGATTTCAGTTTCCCTGCCTCGTCTTCCATGTTCACCTTTTCTTCAGCAAACAAATGACAAAGTCTAATTTTGACATTTTTTGTATTTTATTGCTCTCTTTCTATTGTGTGATGATGGTTTAAGCCTTAATGTTCATGGAAGGGTTCACTAACCTTTTCCTTTGGCAGTTAAATTAAAACACGTCTTCTCTCTCCTTCTTGTCTCAGTAAAACCAGTTTCTGAAAATATTTTCAGGCCACCCCCTGGCGATATTTATTTTGTTGTTATAGTTATGTGATTTTATTGCGTTTATCACTGCGTGCCAGCTCCAGGCGGTTTTACGTTGGAGTAACAGTGTTTACAAAGAGGGTAAGAGTGGGAAAGAAGCGCCCGGCTCGGTCCAAAGCTGACTGCGTGTGGGTGTGTACAGTCTGAGTTTGTAAATGTAATTCAGCTTGGCGAGGTGCTCCAACATCCAAGGTGTCCAAGTTGGATGCTGTACAGCTCTGCATTCACGGGATGTTTGATGGATGAAGACTAACACGGGCATCCTGAAGTGATTTTAAATAATCTGTATGTAAACAGTGCGGTGAGTCTTCTTAATGCTGACTGCCATGAAATATCTTGGCACCGTGTCCATGATTTTTAATGAATGACAGGTAGTAAAGCTTTATTTTAATTTTATGTTTGGCATTTTAATACATTTTTAAAGAAAAAGTACTGTAATGTAAGACTTTATCTAAATATGAAAGAGGAAACTGTCCATGGAGTACAAAAATATTAAAACTGTTTTTGTATCAGGCTGTAAATGTGTTTATTTCTGCTGTGAAGTTGGACGTTTTAACATTGCAGTCTATGGGCACTGACTCTCTGCTAGAGCATCTGCTGGATGTAACAGGAACTGCAGCTTTGGCCTCTTATTGGCTTAGTTTCTGAAGCTTGTCTCTAGGATTTATCCATGAGTTATCTGGTATTTGTTGCAAAAGTACAGCTTATAAATATCCCTTTCTAACCAAGTGAGCGCACCTCATAGTCATCTGTGGTCATTTATGGCTCCGAAAGCTGCTGCGGCGGCAGCCAAAATGCTAATGTTGAACCTTCAGATTGGACAGCTTAGAAATCAGTGGGTGATGTACCAGTGGCTGCATTCATCTTTTACACACAGTCTGTGGGTTTTTCCCCCAAAACTGAACCTCAACAAAAGTTTTTAGCACAAGCTGCAGGAAGTTGTAGCTGTCTGTACATTCTTGGACCGATTTCAGACATGAACTGCAAACAGCCAGTTCAAAACACTTTTAATTTGGCCAACCGGGAAGCCAACTGGCCTCATCGTGTTTCATTGTTTGTATATTCTGACTCATAGTCAAAGCCTTGAGCACATTGTGGCACATATAAGTAAATGAATTAAAAGAGCCGAAGGGTAAAACGAGCCCAAACTCAAGGAGAGCTGGATGAAATAAATTCTGTTCAGGATCTCAGGACATCACACTGAACGTAGATACGAATTCAGTATTCTGTGCACATCTATAGTAGGTGAGATGTGTGTGTGTGTGTGTGTGTGTGTGTGTGTGTGTGTGTGTGTGTGTGTGTGTTTGTGTGTGTGGAGACGGTATTAAC
>VOQK01013298.1:11624-24292 GCA_015052645.1 Benitochromis conjunctus
GCAGCAAACATGAAACAAATATGCAGTTTTGTGCTTCGGGTAACTAAAGTAATCAACTGGTGGAGGGCATCTTCATTATAATGTGACATTTTTCTTAACTCATATTCTCTCTTTTTCATTCTCATTGCAAATGATTTGTTTACTAATCCTGCATTTGATGTTTCTGTTCAAGTGTAGTTTAGAGTGCTTTAAAGAGTGTTGCACGTAGGAGGACAAACACCCCGACTGTAAAAGTTTTTCATTGTCCGTATTAACACCGTTCAGAAAAAGCAATCAGAGCCTTGAGCGTGCCTTTAATGAAACACTGTAGTTTTAAATGCTTTAATCACGATCACTCGCAGTGTTTCACACGAGTGCCCTCCTCCTTCATCCTCTTTCCTTTCTTTCTTTCTACCTCTGTTGTGGTTTGCGCTGACTTTCCTCACTCGTCTGCGAATTAAGTAGAAACAGCTGAGGAATCCAGTTTGAGGCCAGCGGCACCGCTGCAGAGACCCAGTTGGCCAATAACCGAGGCAGATGCAAATCCGCTACTAGAAAATCAGTCCAAGCAACAAAAGCGGTATCGAAGGAAATGACTAAAGACTTCTGCTGAAGAAAAAAATACCTTTCATATAAATAAATGATCACATTCAGACTGTTAAAAGATATCAGCCTGGTGGGTTTTCAGTATAAAACTGCACTAATGTTAAATGTAGATGAGTGGATGGGATGATGAAATGGACGGATACCAGATTTTATGTTTCACAACCTGCATATTGTGTGTCAAGTAGAAGTATTAGCTGGTAGTAGTGTAGTAGTACCACAGTAGACACTGCTCTGATGCCACGTAGCTGTGATAAAGTTTTAAAGTAGAAAATGTATAATAAGGAAAAGGTAGTGATAGTCATTGCAGTAAAAGTATTCATAAAAGATTAAATGGTATAAAAGAAACATTTCCAGACGATACTCCAAAGCGACTTCACCGCAACTCAAGCAAAGAGCGGATGACAGATTTAGGGAAAGCCTGTCAAAAATGTTTGTTCTAGAAAGGAAAAGAAAGTCTGCTACAAATTAAACTCTTAAATCTTGAGTTTTCTACGTGAAAACAAGTAAAAATGTGTGTGAAATATGTGATGGCATTATTTACTTTGGTAGCAGACGTGCACGTGTCACACAATGTCCTTATTTAATATAATAAAGCATATAATGGTGTATATAATCCCTTTATATAACTGTGGCAAAGGGAGGCATTAATGTTTTACAAGGAGAAAGCACTTCGCCCAGAGATTGTTATCACTATGTATAAAGTTGCGGTGACATTGCAAATACAAAACCGAAACGCTGAAGTTTGCAGGATAATGACAGGCAGCCTTTGAGCAAGGCGGCAGGATGACACAGACGGGAACTGGCCTGGAAACACATCCAGCACAACAGGAGGCTTCCAAATTACAGGAGGGGAGAGATGAAAGTGGGGCAGCCAATCGAGGCCAACGGCAGACAAAGCCAATATTAAAGCGGCAGCACACTCATATTAGACAGCCAGGCACTCTGAAGTGTTTACAGCCTTAAATTATGGTGGCAAAACTGGGCTATGACTTGTACACAGAGCGTATGGTAGTTCACAGAGATGGGTATATGGCCCAGTGTGCATTTAGGATTTCTCTTTTATGTTTGTGGAAACAGCTCTGTTCTACAGACTGTTTAGTTTTCTCATTCTGTCGACGTTGGTGCTGTGAAATTAAAGGAAATGCTGCACAATCCTCATCCTGCCGTTTGTGCTGCAAATTGTATCGTGTACCTCTCTGATCTCTCTGTTTAGTGTGAAGCTACAGCCTGTTCACTGAGCGTGCAGCCTCGTTATCACTGCACCAGGTAAAGAAACGATCTGGGACCGGTCCCATCATTAATACATCAGCGCGTTCTAAGCGTGCTGTTGTTTTCTTATGGATTAAATAAACATGTTAATTAGCGAGATCTGGAGACGCTGGTGGAATAAGTGTAACGATGTAATGTAACCACGAACTCCAGTTTTTAGACTTCTTCGTGAAATAGCCTGCACTGAATGGATCCCAGTGGAGCTGTAGCCCAAAAAAATCAACATGCAGTTGTTGCCATGTTTTGGAGAGAAGGTTTTGAAACAGAAAAATAAAGGTTAACTTTTAGATTTTTTTTTTTAACTTAATACTTTTCTTTCTTAAGATTTTGACAGTTTTGCAGGGAAGCGTAGAAAGAAAAGAGGAGAGAGAGTGGACTCAAACCCAGGCTTCAGACATAAGGCATAGGGACACCTGCTCAACCACACCAGCCAAACCAGAATCCTAAGTAAGACCTTTCTGTCAGTACTGGGAACACTGAGGCACCATGAGATACTTTATAGCACTCGCCAAATTATATTTAATCATCAAGCAGCAGCAGCCCCCTTGATAGCAGTCACCTTCGATCACCACAGCCAGCTGCTTTGTGCATACATGTGTTGCTGTTATGGCTTGACTACTCTTCTAACATCTGTTTTAGTTGTCATTTTGGAAATGTGTGCTTTAAGAAAGTGTGTCACGTCCATAGACGATAAACCTGGATTCTTTTTTTTTTTTTTATGCCCACCAGGGGGCGATACCTATGGCTGCAAAAAGACCTCTTGTCCCATATAACTGAATGGCAAGGCAGCCCTCAGAGCTGACCTCTATAAACACTTTGCTGATAGGTTTATGGGCTCGGTCAGCGACTTCAGCCCACACTGAATAAAGCATTAAATCCATTTTGTTTTAGAAAGGAGCATCTTTGTGGTCCTGACGTAAATTCTTAACAAACCAATCAGGATGTATTAGCAGAATGCAAGCGTTTCGGGTTTCGCGCTTAGAAGTATTTCAGCTATATTTTTATTTGCTACACATGGGCTGTTACTGCTGCTCCTGAGACTGATTTTTAGCCAGTTTTTTTTTTCCACAATGGGATCAACAGGAAGTGAAATGGCTCCCATAGTTGTAAGGCTAGTTGTTAGCAAGATATTAAGCATATAAATGTCAAACTATTCTGTTAAGGCTCATATAAAAAAAAAAAGAGCAAGGAAATAACTTCCTGTGGAAGCAGTAAGTAAATTTTTATAGGAAAAGGCATTTTTTATTTGGTCCCCAGACTTAATCCAAGCAAACGCATACAATCAGTCAATGAGCCAAAAGCCTTGTGGGAGAGCCGTGTTAAATCCTTGCGAGGCGGTTTGGAGAGTAACTATTCATACTTAAAAATGAAAACACAGCCTTGTTTAAAGAGACGCGTTGCCTGAACGACTAAACTCTGGACTGTTTTGGCTGCATGTTCGCTCAGACTTGAGATATGGGGGGAGCTATCTTGTATAGTCTATCTCCCTGTCCCATCACAAGGTATAAACATGCAAACACACAAAGCCAGAGCACCCCCTCCCACACACACACACACACACACACACACACACACACACACAAAAGAGTACACATACCATCCAGAAGCTGCGATTGTAGGCATCTTCAAGGCTGTTTTCTGATGGCAAGGTCGACATCCTGTTTTCTGAGAAAGTAAAGAATATCTGATTAGTTTGGACTACGTTTTCTATCATGCTGCCTTTCACTGTGAGCTTTATGTAGCTGCCATTATCACCTTTCATTTATTGGCTTTAGGTTGTTGCAGCTGCAGTATTTGGGTCAAAAGTTTGAAATAATTAAGGGACATGGTTAGCCAAAATTATTTTCAGGTACAAAATGTAGATTCTTGTTTGATCAAACATGCTCCACAGACCTAACATCACAGACACCTCTCATGTTATGCGAGGTGTCGGTGATGGAAAACTGGATAAAATAGGGATTTTACTTGTTTTAGAAATTTAAGCTGCAAATATTTAGATTACTGTAGGCTAATTACCAGTCCACTCTGTTATTTTACATGTTAATTTTACATATTCACTGTATTCAAGTGTTTATCTTTCACTTTTATGTATCTATTTAACAATTTCCTTCGTTACTTTTGTTGCACTGTTTCTCTGTCTACTGCATTTAGCTATCCTTTTTTTCCTTGTTGTGTTTTTTTCCATGCTCTTAGTGATAGCTCAGTGGGTGGAGATGACTTTAAATTAAATCAGACCTTTTATATAATAATGTATTTGATCAAATTACCGCTTCCCATAAATCTCTTGGCACCAACGTGATTCACCACTGGGCACAAGTGCTCCTGGTTGGAAATCAATTCTCTCCTGCTATTTTAGGCTCCATGACATGAAGGCATTCAATATCTCTTCAGATAAATAACTAGTGCAACACATGTCAGGACCCATGTGAGGCTACACAGCAGGTGTAACACCGTGACTGAATCAAATATGGAGGCTTTGTATGCCCGTTAAAACGTTGGAAGTTGACGTGTACAGTAAATAGGACCCAGCAGGGATACTGTAGAAGCTCTGACGACACCAGCAGACATGGCCTGTCCTCTCCCAGCATTCCCAGCTTCTGAAACACGAGCTATCCGAAAATAAACAGGGGCTAAGGGTCGGCACATCCTATCACACACTCATTTTCTTCCCATGCTGGTCGCTCTTTGCTCATTTAATACTGACCCATAAACAGCACACGTTCTTTGAACATACTCATGCTCTTAGCTGAGTGTTACTTTATGCTCATGTGGTTCTACCTCAAAAAAAAGAGAGAAAGTTTTCCAGTTAAATATTTAAGCACACAGCAGTTTTGCTTCAAATCCTCGATGCACCCAAAAGCTGAACTCCACCCTGACAGAGCCTTCGTGACTGGCCTGTTTTTCCAGCCTGCAGACATCTCCCCTCATGGCTCCGCTATGCTCACAATTAGATTCAATGATCTTCCCTCAACATCCTGCTGTTCACGGGGCATCACATGCTCCGCTACGAGAATAATGTCCTGCCTCTTCCTGGCCTGAATCTGCCACAGTTTGCTTCATCACCACCTCTGAGGACTTGTAAATTACACAACCCAGATATCTGCAGGAGGTCATGAAAATAAAGAATAACCTCTCTTTTAACCCTTTTGACCCTGACTTCCTTTCCCTCTTGCTAGCTGGCTTTCTTCAGGGTATGACCTGATAAAATGTGGGGGTGGGCGAGCTCCCGTCATGATATTAATTAATGTGACTGCAAGATTTACTACAAACCGTTTACTTTTATTACGTTTTAGAGCTGCAACCAAACTACTTGTGTCAGTGTAATGGCGCGAGTTATGCATAAATCCCATGTAAGCTGGTAGGAAAGTAAAATCTTTAACCTCCATTCTGGGTTAGCTGTGATTGACTTGTATGCCTCTCTCAGGTGGTTTATCAGCCTTATGCTTCAGTTTATGTTTAAAAAAAATAAATAAAAAATTCTGCCGTGTAACTTTGCATCTACTGGGACTGTTTTGTTAGTGACACAAGCCTTCCAACAATGATTTCATAACTCCTTAAATCGATTTTGAGATGGTCTAAAAATGTGGGACTGGCCTAAAGATTTGAAAAGCTGAGCCTGAAATCTTCAGAAATATTTATATAAAGATGAAATAAAGTGAGCCTAAGTGTCATTTCCAGTTAGCTCACTCTGTGACGTCTGTGGTATTAGTGATGCATACCATTACTTCTTACTTTTTGGCTTTAAATGAGCCAGAAAACTATGCATAACCCAAAATATATACTACTACTTACCGTCTACAAGCACAGATCTATATCCACCATGAATCCTCCAGACTTTGTATAATATATTCGCATGTCAGATATAAAATTAGTTCCCCCTGATTCTAAAAGGTGCACTATTGATAATCAGTATCTCACGTTAACTCAGACTTCATGGATCGTGAAAACCAAACCAACTGAAGCCAGAGCTCGTTCAAGTCCATCTGGAGCTTTGATCCAACCAAACTCTTTCACCCCTGTGCGCTGAATGCACTTTTTGCGCACACACTCACTCCTCCCTCTGTCCCCATTTCATCTGTCACACATAACTCAACACACACACACATTGCATAGAGGAAATATATAGCAACAACTGAACACAGAGCAGAAATAGGAGCGCCGTCACTCCATCTGATCTCACTGAAATGCATCCATTCAGCCACGGCAGGCTAATAGTTTCCTTACCTCTGAACGCTGGGGCCCCTCTCTCATTCACCCCCTGCTCTCTCCTTTTGTTCGCCTAGTTAAAACAGTTTTTCTTCCCGTCTCCAGTCCGTGTGGAGTCTCTCAGGCTCTTTCCCTCTCTGTCTTGTCTTCTTTACACTCTTCCTCACTCTCTCCAACTTTGATTTTTCCACCCGTGTTGGACAGTGTTGCTCCTGCTCTTCCCCTTTCTTTGGCCCACTGTTTGTGTCAGATGAGTTGGCTTTTTTTCCCCCTCCCTCCCTCCTTCTCCTCTTGCCTCCCTCCCACAACGTCTCGCACTCTCTCTCTCTCCTCTCTCTCAGTAAAACAGCTGCAGGAAGCGTATTCCTCTTGTTCTTTGTCAGATATCTGCTTTGTTTATTTTCCCCTTCATTTGGTCACTTCACCTCCCTCACACTCCTGTTAATGAAGTGTGGCAGAACACTGGTTTGGGGTGTTTCTTTGTGTCTGTGTGTGTGCGCATCTCTAAGTGAGTCAGACAATAGCTGAGTCACCCAACCAAAGTTTATGTTTGGCATGTGTGTTTGGGAGTTAATAACCCTGGTAACCACCTTTTAGAGTTTTAAAAAGAAGTACAAAGCAGCATGGCCAGATAAGGAAACTCCATCTCTCTGCGCTTGACTTTAACCCCCCTTTTTGCTCCCCACTGTTTTCCCTTGGGATCGTTTGGTAGGCCTGCTTCCACAGCTGGAGGATACATCCGGTGTGTGAGTGTGCATATATGCATGTTTGTGTGTTAAAGGCAGAGCTGTTTGAGTGCAAAGCCCTCTAACGAAGACTTGTCCGCACTCACGTATGCTGCTTTCAGTGACATAAAGCCTCGTGCAATGCTGAACTCGTGAAACGTCTTCTTGCTGGAACATGCCATGTAAATAACTAGACAGCTGTACATTGCAGTGCTTACACACAGCTGCAGACCTGCTGTTAGGAGACAGTAATCCTATGCTGGGAGTACTATAATCATAGCATAGGAAGCATAGGAGACAGATATCATGACAACACTGTGAGATCCTGTCATTAAAGTGATAATAGACAGAAAATGTCAACACCTGATGTCAGGTCCCACTCAAACAGTATTAGAAATGTGTTCACCATGCACTGGTACGCTTCGCATGTTTAACCCTCAAACAGCCAAGATGTTTTAGTAACTAAAATGACCGACTAAATGACATTTATTTAGGAATCCTTGTCTCTTCTTCTTACGAGGCAAATTTTCTTTGTTTCAATAATACCATAAAATCATACTTTTAAATTTCAGGTATATTTTCAAGTATGCTTTCATCATTTTCATACCAAAATGCAAATGAACTGGTGACTCAGTAACACAGAAGTCAACATAGTCAGGCTATTTTTTCATCCCCTGTTTCTTCCATGCATCCTTTTTAAGTGAAATCCAAAACTTTTTTTGTATTTGAGGAATATTTTAAAATGCTTTGTGCAGAAAAACAGCTCAGAATACTTATACATCAAAATATCTGAAAATTGTGACTTTAAAAGTGAGGTGCACAATGTGGAATAGTTACAAACAAATATAAATATATTTCCAGAGTAGTTAGCCCAACTCCATGCATGTGTTTGGACTGTGGGATGAAGCCAGAGAACCCAGTAGACACTGGGGAGAGCATGTAGACTTCACACAGAAAGGTGCATTTGAACCCAAGACCTTCTTCATTACAAGTCTTTTGTAAATGACGAGTGATGACTGCAGAAAACATCAGCCAACATTTTGGGACCTATGAGTAAAACCGCCCTCTACTGGTTACTACGGGTAACTGTACCTGCAATCTTCTGGCCTTAACTTTAATGGTAATAAAGTAGTTGTATTATGCACTGTGACCACCAGGGGGCAGAAATCCAGGCAAGACAAAATTACAAACACAAAATGACATTTTCACTACCTCTACTCTTCGCAGATTCACTCACTACAACTGCTTCCCTCTTATTCGCATACATAAATTCTAGATTAATAGAATAAAGAAAAAATAAACATTTTAGTATTTTCTTGGTTTGCGTTATTAAATTCAATGGCCTTTTTACCACATTGTAGGGTCAACGTCGAAACTGTTTCTGAGGTCATGGTGCTATCATACTCTGGTACAGTAGGTGGCGACATACGCCTTTAAATAGCTTCACAGTCCGCCACTGAAACCAAAGAAGAAGACGACGAAGAGCACCGCGGTAGCAGAAGTACAGAGCACAGAGAGAGGCACGCTGTGTTTTCTGATGGAAATGGTAAGATCACATTATCAATGTTGCTCAGGTTTAGGTTTGTTTTGTCTTGGTATATGTGGCAGTTTCAGGTGAAGCGGTCCCGACTGATGGCACATCTGTAGCTGGAAACAGATGCGACGTTTTGCTCGGACATTAAACTTTTTCAGGACTCTTCTGACAGTTTTAAAATTATCTAAAGTAAAGTAGGCTGGTTGCGATGTTGTTGGTTCACATGTTTACTGGTAGTGGAAGGAACCTGACCATCGGTAACTTCGTGGGCCTGTCTCCACGTGGTCAGCCTTTAGCATGGTAGCTAACAGTGTGTTGCAGTGTGAGGAGCATTTGTAGTATCATCAGACAGTAAGACTTGAATTGTTTTCGGTTTGTAGTGCTTGGTAACTTAATGATGCTGCATGATCGCTTTTATCTCAAGCGGTGTGTGGATTTGCTGCCCCTCTCTCCCCTGATGACTTGCACTGGGCTCTGAGTCTGGATGGAGATAGCTGTGCATCTTTGGCCCTGACAAGCCAGAGTTTCTGAGGAGAAAAAACAAACGAGTATTACAAGTGCTGAGCTTCTTTACACTGTACTGACTTCTTTTTTTCTTTTTTTTTATGTTTTCAGGACTGAAACCGCTCATTCCAGTGGAGCCCTAAAGGTAAGGATTATTCGGGGTTTTCAGCACTTCCTCTTTAGTTAGAAAGAGGGTGTTTAATCTTATGAGTCTTTGCAAATTTAAGAGACAGATGTAGTTTAAGTCTGTGTCCACTTGAAAACATTAAAGACTTCCTGAGCTCGATGACGGTGGGGTGAGCATCCATCCATTTATTCGTTTTCTAATACTTCATCATGCAGCAGCAGTGTAAAGAGAGGCCCATCTCTACCCAGCTCCTCCAGATCTTTTGGCGCTGGAAACTGATGTCATGTCAGCTTAGAGATGAAATCTCTCTAGTGGCTCCAGGGCCAACTGCTTTTTGGGCATGCATGGAAAAACCTCCATCCAAGAGGACACTCCAACAAACGAAACAAACTCCAGCTGTATTTTATAATGTCAGATGTAATGTGTTCATTACCTACATAAAAAATAAAACCCAGCGCTACTCTGAGTGTAACCTGGGACAGTGTGACAAGATATCAGACCTTTTTCTCTTAATGCAAGCAAACGGTGAAGAGAAAAATTAATCATTTATTAAAAATTGTCCTTCACGTTAGCAGTGCCAAATCTTTAGGACATCTAGTTTATTTTTAAGTTATGTATATCAATGTTAGTAACCTGTGTCAGAGGAAATGAAAGCCCGCTTTAAAAAATATATTTTATTACAATCCTTTGGAGGAAAGCCAAACCCTGTTAGGGTTCATAACAAAACACCCCAGATTAAACAGGATCTGTTTTACTGTGACTGATTGGTCATTAACCAATAAGAGTGCAGCGTCCCTCCCATTTCTCCGTTGGATCCTCCTCGTCTGTGTTTTATAAGCTCTCTGTGATCTGTAGCCGTCCTTCTCCCCTGATGACTTGCACTGGGCTCTGAGTCTGGATGGAGACAGTCGTGCATCTTTGGCCCTGACAAGCCAGAGTTTCTGAGGAGAAAATCACGCCACTGTTGTAAAATGAATGGTTGTGACAAAAAAAAAAGGTAACTCTTTATTTTTGTCTTTTCAGTTGTGAAAAGCTGGAAATGCTCCGAGGGTGGACATTAATCAGGTTCGTGTCATATAACGCTGCTCTTTCATGTCTGAATGCTCATTTCTGGTGATGCTTTGCACTGGGCTCAGAAGTCAGTGGTGAAACAAGTGCAGCTCCACCCTTGACAAGGCGGAGTCTGAGGAGATGAGCGCCAAGAACATAAAAATTGTAAGTGTTCACTGACTGAACTGTTTGCCTGACTTTTTTTTGTTATGTTTCAGGTACTGGTACTCCAGAAGAAACGTCCTCATAGCAAGAAAATCACAGAATTGTTGTTTGTTGTGATGTTTTAATTGTATTGGCTCTGAGTCATTGAATAAAATCATGCATCTTATGTTTGTGTGTTTTGTCTCTCTTCTACAAATATCAGCTGAAGATGTGGTGACTATTTGTTGGACAGCAAAAGTGTTGAACAACAGAGGTTTCACTGTTTGAGTGAGCATCACAGCGTCGTGCTCGTGTGTGCAGCAGGCATGTTTCCAGGATTTAAAATGGAGCGGTGTCTGAGTGGACACTGGGCGAGGTGGTTGCACTGAAACGCCACGGGGCTTTTATTGAAGCACATGACATAGACTGGTGGCTCTACTAGCATACTGAGGGGAACCGCTGTTCACCTCCAGTATTTTATTAAGGCTGCTTTCATCTTCTGTCATTCACCACAGCGCTACATCTGATTTGGCTTTATTTTTTTAACAACTTTCCCGACAGCTGAGGAATTCTCTTCTCCCAGAACTGAACCAGGGATCTTTTGTTTGTTAGGCCAGTGTGTAAACCACTGCACTAAATTCACTGTGTGGTATTCTAGTATTACCGTTATGCATTTACATCTTTATTGATCTAGTGAGGTCAGCACTAGTGTTCCCTGGAGAAAAAAAACAAACCAGATTATTTGTGAGTAGGAAAACCCCGGCGCCACCGCTTCTTTGGACGTTCAGTCGTAAGAGGACACACAGGCCAAGTAAACTTTCACTTGTACCTTACGATTGTCTGTTACCTTATCAAGGGTACAATGTCATTAGTTTGCTTTGTTGCAAGGATTACTTTGTCTATATTTGCAGATTAGAAGTGGATAACTTTTTAATTTTACCGTTATAAACGAGTGACTTGTCCTTACAATCAATATTGATGTGAGAATTTGAAAAATCAGAGGCATCGATTTGATCTCAAGAAAATATCATTAATTTGGACTGATATATATCTGGAGGTCCAAGTGTTTTAAGTGATTTTAAGGCCCTTCAATGTGAAACTCTTGCTGTTATTCACTTGTATTTATGTATTTTGTCTACACCCAGGATATATTCTACAATGTGGGATTATAAAGTAACACTTTCATCCCTGAGGTAGCTTAATATGCTAAAAATATTACCATGTATTTTTATTTATTTATTTTTTTAAATAGTACAGTTATCAGGCTGTTGCCAAATTGGCACAAATTCTTCAACAATTTGTTCAAATGATAAATTTGCAACCTAAAACGTGAGTTGTGGAGATGAAAAGATGATGAAAAAAATCATTTAAGAAGTCACAAGCCATTAATTAGAACTTTGTTTCTGTATCTTTATTATAATTCTAACAATTTATCTCTTAAAACATTTGAAATTCATATATGTTTTATATGAATGTGTGTATATGCAGATCACATATACATATATATTCTGTAAGTTACTGTTCATCAGTTCATATTGTTTTTTTTAAAAGATCTCTTAAAGGAAAAGAAATGCTTTCTATAGAGTCAGACCGATTCCCTCTGATATCCACGTCTCCAATGCGAAACGCAAAGAAAGGCTTAAAAAACAAAAACAGCATCTCACCAGTCACTTAACAAGAGGATCGTTGTATCAGCGAGATGTTTTTTTAAATCTTATCCAGAGTTCTTAATTGGCCCTATGTACACTAGCAGACTTTGAAACGTGTGGAGTCACACTCGGCTTGTTCACCCCTTCAAAACCTCCGAAAGGGAAATGTGAAAAAGTCTCAGCTGCTAGTGGAAACAGGGCCGTTGCATATGCTGGTAATAAAACAATGAGCTGGGAGCATACTAGCACGTGTTAGCGACTGCAGAGGGTGCTCTGTACAAACAGGAAGATGCAAACGATGGGTGGATACGGAGCAGAGCTCCTAATCCCATCAGATTATCAACAGGGAGGGAGGGAGGGGGTGCAGAGAACAGGTCGAACTGTATAGAAAGCAGAAGAGTTAAATAAATACAATTTACCTTTTCATGTTAAACATTATTTGGAAGACAGAGATTCTTTAGAACTTTTGACTTTTTTTTTTTTTTACATCTTAAACCATAGTTAGACCATTATTTTCATCGTCCTTATTGCTATTTCCCTTGCATCCAAATAGAATCTTTCCTTAGCCATCTGTAAAGAGCAAATACAAAAACCGTCCCCCTTAGTTACCTTTGCTAATTCACATATATAGTCTGTGTGGATGCATGCATGCATGTTCACTTTTAAGCAAGGTGACTATGAAAACTCTTAAATCTTTTGGCAAAAATAGACTTGACGATAGCAGAAAAGATGCACATTTGATATGTGTTCATGGACTCAAAAGCAGCAGGAGAGGTGAAGCGTTGTTCAAGGTAGAGAGGTCATGACAGAGCCCTTATATTTAATCTCAGCAATAGTAAGACAAGCAGGACTTGGGGATGTGATGAGATGTATAT
>VOQK01013298.1:57099-70188 GCA_015052645.1 Benitochromis conjunctus
TTATTTTTTACTTTTAAAGGTCAAAAAAGTCCACATTTGGAGGATGAAAGGGTCACTGTGGAGCGAATCGTATCGCCTGTCACAGACACAGTTTGAGTCATACACCTGACAGATTTTTACACTTCATTTCTTTCATTTTTAACAATTTAATAATTTAAAATACACATAATTATCATTAAACTGACTTGGTTAGCTTTATGCAGCAAGTTTAGAGTAATACTTAAAAAAAAATGTAAGTAAATGTAGCCCCCGCTGTTTTAACAGGGATATTTTTTGCAAGTCTCTAACGGTTTAAAGGTTGGGTGGACTGAAGTGAAATTATCTACAGTCACTCATTGTCCTTAATGGACGACAGCTGGAAGTTCTTTAGGTATTCAAGTCTGAACAACTCTGGCTTCTTCATTGTCACCAGAGGATAGCTCCTACTGGCTGTAGTGAATGTCTCATTTTTCTCCAAAGGCTGTGGAGTTTCAGTCGTTTTAAACTCTCCGTTTTCTCAAGATCCATCTGTAGTTTGGTTGAGAATGCTCCCAGCTACAGTGGATATCAAAAGGCTGATACTGTAATCCTAACTCTGCAGCCTGACACAGATTTTTAGCCACTTCAGCCACTTTGTTTTGTTTGGATTCTGGATGCATAAGCTGGATGCAGATAACAAAAGCTGAAAGGCTGAAAGAAGAACGAATCCTGAACTTGCTTGTGTCGTTCTGTGCCTTGATGGATGTATTTGTAGACATTTGTTTGGCATGTTATACATATCAATAAAACCTTGATTAGGCAGTAGTATATTAGGTGACGCTAATGCTGTGATGGATGCATCATCTGCCATCCGCCATCAGTTAGCTAAATAATGTTAATATAAAAGCTGTCACGTCTGATATTGCTAAAGCCCCACAGTCAGCAGCCTATATTTTATAAAGAACTTTTTGGGGCTATGCCAGGCCCCCAGAGATTTCCAGTAACATGAGCTCATGCAACCACAGTGTTACTCTGCATGTCTTTAAATGTGCTTTTCTTGTGCGCCTGGTAAAGACGCCTCTCGTGGAGCTTGTGCTTTCTTACAGTCTTTTTGTGTCGCGTACCAGGTGAGAAACAACATCACTAACTTTGAGTTGACATGGAAGACAAAATGTTTTGACTGTCTGCCACACAAACCTTCACATGATGTGAAAATGGAGTTATACTCACCTTTGACCCTGTCCCCCTTGTTGAAGCTGATTTCTCTCTCCCCCTGTGCAGAATGCGATCGAGTGGCTACAAAAACACGTCCTGGGACGGCGCTGTAGAGGCGTCTTCGCTGGCCCGCAGTCTGAACAGTGGTGGTGGCTGGGCCAGGCCTGGGAGGGAAGGATGATTTGAAACTGCAGTTTAAGGTTCAGGAACGTCTGTAGCAGCCAGAACTGAGCTGCTGACTGAGCTATTGGATACATCAAATGAAACTTTTTGGAACTGAAGTCACTAAAATTAATTTTAACAAATTACCTATTTTGTTTCACAGAACGAAAGGCGAAGTCACTGTTTAACTGTTTGGTTTATGTGTTCACTTTTTATGACTTTTCAGGGAGCTTTTATAAACTTCCCCTTATACAGTGTGTGCTTTCTATTGAGTGTGAGTTCTTTAACATAAAAATTAAGAATTGACTCTCAGTTTCCATTTTCAGAGAATACTAACAAATACTAACAATACCTAATAAACCATATTCAACTCCTTTCATGGCTCTTTAAGACCTTGACTCACATAATCCATTTAAAAGAGTTTAACATCTCTTTAAGGACCTGTCACCCAGCACAAAAGCCTCAAAAGCACTTTGATTGATCCATCTGAATCTGCAGGAAGTGGAAGCAAAGCTCCTGTTTAACAGCACTTTGTGGTCAGCCCCCTCCACTCACCCCTGTCTCCGACTCTGCCTGCTCCGGTCCTCTTTGTCTCCAATCCTCCCACGGGAAGGAGAGCGTGTCCGTGCTCCTCTGGGACTGCTGGAGCTCCGCAGGGTTCCTGTATGCTTGTAGCCCTGTTGGTCAGAGAAGGAAAGGTGAGAACTCTCAAATATGACCTACTTTAATGACATTTAGCATGTTTCTGGGCTATAAACCTAAAGAGGGTGATAATAAGAACTGGTGATTAATCTTCTGCTCCAAAGCACATACTATATAAAATGTGAGTAGAAGATAAGGCCCTGCAATTAGCAGTATTCACCACTAGAGGTTGATAAAGGTCATCTCCTGCATTGTATTTTGCACATGTTCCATCATGTTGGAAATGGGTGTTTTACAGGCAAGCAGTGCATTTAAAGAACCTATACATAACTCCCCTTCCAATTAGACATCGAGCTCCACATCCCACGACCAACCCTGGAGAACGGAGCAGAAAAAAATACTAGTTCTGATGGATTAAATGATGTTTGATGCACTTGTGCACTTAGAAAAGCTGGCTGTGTGCTTTGCCTCATTCATTTCATAAATACAAGTTACTAAAATGTTTTAAGCTTCGAGATCCGGTTGTTTTATCAGCTGCTGTCTCCATTGTTGGTAAAAATAAATAAATAAAATCTAAGCTTTCTAATTAAAATGAGTAAGCCATCCAGTAAAAATCTCTAATTAAAAAAAAGGTGACAAAATCAACCCAGAGGTGTTTCCTGTGTCGGTAATGGTACTCTGACCTCCTCACACAGAGACAAACACAGACACCTGCACAGAGACGATGTTGGTGCCCGGGGCGTTGGGCACTGCCATCCAGTCCGGAAGGTTCATGCTGCTGTCGCTGTTGGCTCTGAGGAAGGGATGAGGAGGTATTGTCAGCGTCCGGGAGCTCTCCCGCCTCTGGGGGGCGTACTTTGGAGACTCCACAAAGGGGACTGTGGGAGACAGGGGAGCTAGTGTGACTTTCTTCTTTTCATATCGTCCTACAAACAGTGATCCATGTTTCTTTACACTCTCCATCCACATGCTACTCCTAGGTGTATTTAAATTGTTATTGGCCCTTCCTGCTGAAAGAAGTCCTTCTGCCGATTTAAGGTTAAATAAGAGAGCCTGTGTGTTGTGTTAGCTTCAGAAAAACACATTGCAGAGCAAATCTGAGACCAGACATCAGTTACAGCACTTACCCACATCTGTGTCTCTGTGGTTTTTGATGATTTCTCCCAGCTCAAAATGGCCAGACATAACAGCCACCTGACGAACAAAAAACACACACACATACATATTTACAATAATATTTACTTTTCTTATGCAGTTTTCACTTATGTTTAAGATAACTCTAATTAGGGTGAGCAATATAGCCTCAAAATTATATCATGGTATTTCAGAAGTATAGAAAAAAACCTATCAAACACTTATTATTATTTATAAGTCTAAGTAAATGAAGGGCATTTTCCATCCTCTTTCTCCAGTGACATACTCTCATTAACGACACTTAGGTGGTGTGAAATATAAAATAACAGCTTAATATCTTATTTTAATAACTGTAACAGTATCTGCACAATATGTTACGCATGAGGATTAATAAAATGAAAATTGATAAAGTAAATAAAATTAAAATAAATAATCATTTATAAAATAGAATTCATAAAAAAAATAATTGCACAAAAACTATATCTCTGATGCGCAAAATTAAAAATTATATTTTGTATGATTTTCTTTGGGAGTCATTACGTTTCTTAGTTGTCTATGATGCTTTTAACTTGTGCAAGTTACAAGATTTCACTACTGTAAGTCAAAGGTAAATAGACGGTTTGCTCAAATTATTACTATTCTGTTGTTTTTGCTAGTATAAAATGTTTTTTCCATGCTGTCTTTCATGTTCTTTGTATGTTCGAGTGTGCATTACAGAAACATGTTTTCTGACTTAGCTTTTTCCCTTTTCTGGAGTTAATATAAATCCACTTTTAGGGGCCATATGCATTTCCGACACCTGAGACTTCTGTATGCACTGCAGCACAATGTTGGCCTAAAGTGAAATTAGGCACTGGCACTTTATGCTTCATGCTATGCTAAGTTAATATGACAATAAACGACAACATGCATACAGTAATTACCCAGCCAGACACTCAGCATTCACCTGAAAGGGCGTCTGCCCGCTGTTATTCTTTGTGTCTTTATTTGCTCCCCGGTAGAGCAGAATTCGTGCACAGCTTTCCTGTAACAAACGGCATTGATTAACGTACCTTTGATGCAAGAGCAATACACAGGGCAGGATTGTGTACTGTGCCATCATTGCTTTTATTTAGTTTGTTGATGAAAACAAAAGCAGGTTGAGCTTTTTAAAAACACAGTTTTAAAGATCATTACATCAAATGTCGGTACAGTCAGGGAAGGTGATACTTGATTTGTACTCTGTGAAATACCTTGTTGTATAAAGCACAGATGTGCAAGGCAGTGTTTCCAGAGGCATTCTGGGAGGAAGAATCCGCCCCGTAGAATAGGAGGTGCTCTAGATGCTGCGAGTTACCATTCTGACAGGCCTGACGAGGAAAATATTTTGGAAGTAAGACCGAAAGAAAGAGAGCGAAAACAAGATGTGGACAGAATGATATATTAAAAAAAACAGATCAAGGTGAGAAAACAAGATGGCGTCAAAGAGGAAAGATTTATGTGGCTGTTTAATAAAGAGAAAAGAGAGGCGGGGGGCAAACAAGGACAAAGAGGAGACGATGGCCAAAGGTGGTGGTTATAAAGTAACACCAAATTTAATTAACACCACCTTCAAACTCAGGGGGCAAGAAAACACAGACAACACAAATATACACAGTACAGTATGACAGAGTCATTGCCAGAAAAGTAAGAAGCATCATGACAGACACAATGGACCGTGTCATTTTTTACATTTTTTAATTTAAAGTAAGAAAAGAGTCTAGAACTTAAATCAGTTACATTAAAGTACATGTGACAATATTTTAAATAACTGTTTTATTTAATATAATAATATAATGGAATCCATGGACTTCATTGATCTTGAAGTCAGAGCTTTTTAAATACGTTTTTAGTCAGATGTCTGAAATATGAACTACGTCTCACACGTGCTTTAAACATTTTCACTTATTATACAAATAAATAACTCACTCGTTAATTTTAGCAGCTATTACGTATCCGAGCCCTGAGCTAAGTTATTTTATTTTTTGCATTTTTTATTTGTTTGTAATCTTAATTCATTTTTAAGTTTTGTTTCATTTACGGTCAAATACTGGTTCTTATATGGCATTTTCACTACACAGCACTGTAACAGATGATCCTATCTAAATAACACTGGGCCACCTTTACCGGGTACACAAAAAAAAAAAATTCAAGCATATCATTAACTATTATCTCATCATTATAGAGAAATGAAGCCACAAGTGCAAGAATATTTGTCTTTGACGGCAAAGTGTACAAAACAGGAGAGACATTTCCTGAAGGTGTGTAAGTAGATTAATGTACTCACCACAAACCAGGACAGCTGAGTCGCAGCTCAACACATTTCCATTTGTTTTGCTATTTTCAAGTAAAATTGTGCTTTAAAGATAGCATCGTGACCTCATGAATTCCCTCCTTTTAGGTCCAAAGAGACATGTGAGGGGTATTTCCTAAAGTCGGGCTTGCAAAGGCCCTTACGCTCCAAAATCAGTGCCCCGCTCAGTCATGCTGCTGCGACTGCTGCAGATTCACTGAGCTATTATTAACACGGGCTAATTTATCAGTGATGTGGTTGTGTGACTTAATTTCACTCATTGTTATAAAAGTTAAGAAATTTTAAAAAGTCAGGAAAAATTGCCAGGCTGACCTATAGCATGCTATACATTTAAAACAAAACAAACCTCAATGCTTTTAATATAAAACTGATTCGGTTGCAGTTTTTTTGTGTTTTGGCCCAGAAAATCTTATGAGGATGTCTCCTCTATTAATGAAAAAAAGTGAAAAAATTTTAGCCCCCACTCTGTGGCCTGTAAATCACAAAATATTCATGGTTTAGCATCCTCTCATTAAATGTACAACAGGTATTATAGAAAAGTAACAGCTGATTCCAAGAGGTGGGGCAATTTGCCTGACTTAATATGAAATTACCCTGCACATAAATGTAAAAGAACAATCTTCAATCCGTCAGACATGAAATAAAATGTAGCTTCTTTTAGTGGGGCTCGTCCAACAATCTTATTAGTGTTGAATTTATGAGTCAAATCGTGCTTAACGGCAACGGTTCATTTTGGAGTCCCTGTCTGGCGAATTGAGCCGAGGAGTGAACACACTGAGATGAACAAGATGATACCTTCATTTTTCCTCGCGGCCTTCCCTGTCCACTTCACAGCTGTTACATGAGCCCACTGAAGCAGGATGGGTAGGATGTGAGGTGAAAGGTGGAGTGTTTCATGGCATGAATGGGTTTTGACGCAGACACACACTGGAACACAGAGTAGACTGGTACATTACAAAAAATAATGTGGCATACTTCTGCAATATGAACAACAACAGCGTGAGCTCCAAAAGTCCAGACGCCTTTTTCTGGTGCTTTCACATCTCAGCTTCCAAATAGATGTAAATCAGGCCACTGACCTCATTAGACTGAAAGAGTTTGCTTCAAGGATCCTCAAACAGAACGTTTTACAGTTGATTTGGAGCACACAGGAGATTAAATGAGGTTATTTTTTCCTGGATTTGCTTGAGGTGACTTTTTTTTAAAAAGTGTTTACCTGATGTGTTTCATCCCAGCCGTTCTCGTCCCTGATGCCCAGTTTGGCGCGATGGTAAAGCAGTGTTTCGCAGCAGGAGGTGTCGCCCCCTGTCAGCACAGTGTGGTAAAGAGGCGTCAGCCCTCGCCGGTCCTTATAATCTGGGGACGCCCCCAGAGAGAGCAGGACCTGCATGATGGCACAAAAGAAAAAGAAAAAAACCCTCACGCTGAAACCTTTGTTAAACTCTGACAGTAATGATAAAGATAAACTACTATGATAAATAGCAATGATTAAAAGGGGGACATGTTTGAAAAGAAAATCCACTAACCCCGAAGCTATTTCCACTTGGTTTGCATCCAGAAGAACGTAATTATATTAAAAATGGACAAATATTAATTAACGTCAGTCTTTTAAATGCCAAAAGCTAACTTTAGACAAAAGAAAAAAAAATCTCATTTACTAAATGTTACACACTTGGTCGATAACGGATAAAATAAGAAACACTAGAAAGTCTAACGTACATATTAAAAAATGTTTGGAGACGCTATCTGAATCTATAAAAGCTTTGAAAGCCAGTCTGAGTGATAGATCCTCGTGAACCATGCAGTGTCTCTAAGAAACAAATGATTTGAAATCGATTCCCATGTATCAGTAAGAGCAGACGTTTGTTGCTGTTGATTTCTTTTGTTTCTGTGCCGGTGCCTCGTTTCTTTGCAGTCACATTCAGTGTTTCTGGCATCAGAACAGGATAAGCCCTGCTCCTGGCTGACGAACGGACATGCCTTTTTAAAATCAGCAACTGCTTCACAGTCCGCCATTTTTATTTAGTCCCCAGAGTAGCTTCTGCCAGCTTTAACTTTAAAATGTCTCAGCCATAGGCGTTGCACACCAAATGTTCAGTTGTTGGCTGCAAGAGTGAACACGAAAGTCCTTATGAGCTCCCTGTATCTGAGCTACTGAAGCCTGAGAACTGAAGTGGAGTACTTTAATCCTTCATTTTCCCTGTGCAACAACAAAAAAAGAAAATCCTTACCCTTAGCATGTCGTGTGGCTAATGTAGCTAATGTAATGATGCTGAACGCAAAGACAGAGGTGCCACCAGGAAAGGCAGGCCAGTGCTTGGGGACTGAGGGCAAACTAGAGAAATGTGCCAAGTTTGCAGTGACAGTAAGAGCGGCCTGACTTTCTGAATGGTTGTGTGATTCTCTCTAAACTAATGATATCAGTGAAAGCCTCTCAAAAAAAATGAGGAGGAGGCATCTTTCTGGGAGTGAAAAAAGAAAGTAGCAAAAAGAAGATGTGAAATAAACCACAGTCAGCACAGCAGTAATTGAGCTGTTAGCATCGATAGCAGGCAGAACATATACAGTAGTAGTTACAGTTTACAGAACACTTCATAAATGACCAACCATGATGGTTTCCAACCATAATATTTTATTTAATATGCTGCTGTCAGATTATTTATGCCATGATATTGATAGCGTCTGGTTGGTTTGGTTTACCGAGGGCCCCAACAGATCCACAGCCTCAGCTGTATCAAAATTGTAATCGTAGAAACGCAGACCAATTTGAAACCAAAAAACAAAGACTTTAATAAAAGTTACAGCTAGACTAAGCTAAAGCTAAAGCTTTATATTGCACACGTACAAAACTAGTTTTAGTAATCTGTCAAGATGGTCACATTTATGAACAGAAATAGCACGAGAAGGCATTTGTTCATGTTTGTATTGAATAAATTGTAAAAATACAGTGCTGTGTTTGTAATATTAACTTTCAGAACTCAGAAATCTTATTATGAAAAATAACCTTAATATTCTAATCAGAAAAACAAACGCTAATAATAAAACTTTCTACATTTTTTAAAATAATAAAAAAAACAAACTTCAAAGTCACTCATCAAAATAGCAAAACAATTAAACTGAGAACTATAAAAACATACAACTTTATCTTAGGTCCTTCGTTTATTAGCGTTTCATTAATGGTGCACATGTTAAAAATGAACCGTCGCAGTGCTTGTAAGCAGAAATGGTATCCTTTTGTAAAGTCTAGACGTAAACGTATATTTCACGTGATTAACAGAGATGTCTTTACAGAGCCAATTATATACACATTTCCATTTATATTTAGTGTCTACGTGTTTTTGGCATTTACACGTTTGAATGTTTACATATACACCTTTCAAAACAATAATAATAATGTGTTGACTCTACCTCATTGGTTTTCCCGCATCTACCTAAGTCTAGGACTTCCTGGCTTCTGATTGGTCTGTAGAGTCACATGGGGAGTCTGGACAAGGAAGTTGTTGTGCTGAAGTGTGCCAAGAGTATAACTGCTGCTAAGAAAGTTATCCGTCTCCATGATGCTGTTTATCTTAATTGAGAGAGATTTAGTATCATATAAAAACCCTCATGTCACACAGTTTTACTGAAAACATTGTGCTTTGTGTAATTTAAAGGATCCTACAGTTTTTTTTTCTTATTTTAGCTCAATTTCTGTTCAAACACCTACTCCCAGTTGATGCTTCTTAGAAGGCGACACTTACACTTAAATCTGAGGTTATAATACATAACCAAAGTCATTCTGCCTTGTTTTCTTCTTTGGAGGGCGTAGGCAGCTCATTTCTTTTCAAGATACGAAACTACTCCGTTTTTATCATGGAAAAATTGGCAATCTGTGCTGTATTTTAAGCCAAAACTTGCTCCAACTAGTTAAATATATAGAATGTGGAACCTTTAAAACCTTCATCAAGTAAAATAATAGTACAGCAAGAAGGAAAAAATATATCTTAGTGATAATTTCCTAATTCAAGTTGAGGAATATTCATAGTATTCAAATCAGGATGGAAACTCATAGCCGGGGGTGCAGAGAGGTCACGTTACACCCCAGGCTGGAGAAAATGATGTATTCAGTCAGAGTCTGATGTAAACCTTTGTGCAGTTTAGCCGAGTTTCTTTCCTTTGTGGAAAAACATGGGCTCTAACAATGTTAACGCTTGCAATTATCTCCCCCAATGAGTTTCTCGTCTACAGCTACCTGTATTCTCAGCAATTTGGGAGCTGAAAATCTGGATAAACGCCTAAAATGTAAATGTGTCAAAACCAGGCAATCTGGATGTTAACTCCTCTCTTTCTCTCCGGCTGAATCAAATAATAGAGTTATTTGTTCACATGCATATTGTGTGTGGGTGGGTGTGGATCGCTGAGTGGGAGGGTCTTTTTGTTCGGGCTTTAGCTTGTTTAGCTATACGGCAACACAAATGAAGAGAATACAGTGTCACTTTCAGGGCAAATATCCATCTTGCAAGATATACACTCTGTTCTAGCTTGATGTTTTTTCTCCGTTTGTTGCATAATACATGTCAAATCATCACTTTCCACAGGCAGATAGCAGTATGAAAGGACTCCAACATATGCAAATGTTTACCAGCAGGGCTGTATGGTGGTGGCCTCGAACAGCCTTGTGTAGCGGTGTGAGTCCATCTTTGGCACGGAAGTCAATATGAGCTCCTCCATCCACCAGGACCCGGATGGCCTCTCCTCCACCTGGCTCACACTGCACTGCCAGGGTCAGAGGAGTCTCTAAAGAACACACACAGAGGCGCACATATGCAGCTTTATTTAAATGTGACTGTAATAGAGCAGGGATTGTACAATGAGGTTGGTTGAGTTCACAGCTGATTTGCTGGAGAACAGTAGCTCTTTCCAAAATGCTGAGACACACACAAACATTTCAAAAAGAAATATGTAATGCATTTTAATGTTTATGGTTATTTTTCATGATTTAACAATTGAATGACGTGCTTTAGTGTGAGGTGAAAAAGAGGTTGTGCGCCACAGTGATGAAGCTGAGAAAGTGCAGGAAATGTCTGTGATGTGTGCTGTAGCAAGTGCCTACACATCTAACCTACAATTTACTGATAATCATGTAAAGTTCTTGCGTGTTCCCCGTATATTCAAACCAAATCTTCTGGCTGTGTATGCATAATCTTACTGTACCTTTAGATCTGGACAGATCCTGTATCCATGTAAGGACAAACGTGTAATAATGAGGATTTAATGAAGTGACTGCACATACATAAATGTGCACCATTCACTTTGGCGATGACCATCAATCCTGCAATCACGTGATACAGTAATGCTGTTCATCAACTGTCTGTCCACAAACTCTTCCTATACAAAAGAGTTGAGCAACCAAACTTGGCACACAGGTACATCACAGGCCTGTTAATGCCTTTATCCATATCAGATATTATGATAACATGACATTACTTAGCATCCAATTTAGACAATCCTAAATCTCACCACCACCAATTTGCTTCCTGATTACAACATCCCGATCAGCCAACTCTAAGTCTTCTGCAAATATCTATATTCCTTTCTGTGACAGCGTGAACAGGTAACAATAATACCTTCCAACTGAATGTTTTGCCAGTGCACTGATGTTTTGCCATTATCCTGATGTCATATAAAGAAACAAAGAAGCTCAAAATATCATTTATTGCAGTCAAAAAAAGTGCTGTGTCGCAACACTCTGGGCCAACTCGATCCTTTCCAGAAAGACAGTTCACCGGCACCTACAAGAATAAAAACATTCAAAGTGTTCCCAGTAGAAACAGCGCCGGCTGCAAGGGGATTTTTCTGGCAAAGAGGAAAATGACTGTAGGCTTTCATCACTGAACACTTTCTGTAGATCTCAGGTTCAAACAATTTGGGGAAATGTTTTGACTGCACTTCCTCTGAAGTTATACTGTCAGGATGAGTCAGGGAATACCCATTTATGAGTTTCCCTGGCAGAGATCGACACGAGTGTGTGTCTTGGCCGGAGCCAGGCTAATTATGGCAGAATTATTTCATGTCCTAATGAAGGCATTCTCTGTGAGGCTTCAGGAAACCCATGGAGAGGGTTTCAAGGAGACGAACAGGTCAAAAAAGCACTAACGAGGTTGGATATATCTCTGTCTGCAGGCTTTTTATCACCTCTCTGCCCTGTCTGCATAGAACTAATGCTGCATTCACTGTTCCTGGACTTCCTGTCAAAATACCTTCACATAACCACAAAGTCAAAAAGCAGAAGAAGCTATTTCAAGCCACAAGGATATCACTTTACAGACTTTGACTGATGCTAAACAGCTTTTTTTCCCCCCAACACACCCAAATCTAAATCCATTTCGTACAACGTTCAGTTTTTGTTTGTTTGTTTGTTTTCTTTTGTTCACTTTATTAATCCAGTAGGGAAGAGACTGAATGAATGGAATGAATATTTTAAAATACTCTGGTGGATGTGGATCATCCAAACTTGCAGTTTGTACAAAAAAAATCTTTGTTTCTTTTCTTTTAAAGGGTGATGAGAGTATCTGGGACATGAAACAGATGGGAAATGGTCACGCTCGCGCTTCTGTTCAGTTGAGTGTAGGATATGCTGGACCAGCAAAGATGGTAAGAAAAAAAAAGTGTAACTTTTTTAAAAGAACTGTATTTAGGGAGAAACGCCGCAGACATTTTAAACAGTTTTAATTCCATCTGATTTCTAAACTGGCACTGGTATGGATGTGAGAGTGTGTGGTTGTCCTGATCTCTGTCTTTCAGGGTAAAATCCTGTGATTGACTGGCAACCTGTCTGGGGTCTACCCTTTCCCTCTCCATTTTTATATTCCAGTTACCACTGACATGAAAAGCATGTGCTCAAATAAGTCCAGCCCATTTAGCTGGCTGTTGTAGACTTTAACTTGACTAAAAACCACGAGTGCAGTACATGAGCAGCATGTTTGTGAAGGAGGCTCATCAAAGCTCTCTGTCTCCCCCCTGTGTTGTGCACTGGGAGCGTGTTTCACACCCATGATGACAGGCTGTGTTTTGTGTTTTGACACTTGCTCCCCGAACGGCTGGAGCGACACAGAGCAGCACACCCGAACTGTAAATGAGCCGTCTGCTGTGCCCCCCTGAGCAGTAACAGGATCTAGGAAAAGCCACCAAAATTGTGAACGGCACTGGCTCAGATCCCTCACAAAGTGTTAGGCCAACATACTGCAGAGCTGAGGGCAGAAAACAGAGGGGGAGGTATTGAAAACAATTTAAAGAGTCCATACAGGAGAGCTTCAGGTTTCATAGCTGCTGGCTATCTTTGTGCTATCTTAGCTGCTTGCATATTAAGAGTTCCCATTTTGGCTGACTGTAATGGAAAGATCATCAGCAATCTTTGAAACCTCATTTTATAAATGTGTTTGTTTGATCTTGTGAAGCACCTTTTTAAATTGTGCTGCGTGACAGCTGTTAAATGTTATCGCTGGAACAGGAGAAAAGTGCTCGTGTGCAGAGACGAAGAGTGAAGAGTGGAAGGACTCCTTACCACCAGTGTCAGAGTCCTGGTAGTTGGGATCGAGGCCCTTGTCTAAGAACTTGGCCATCTTGTCCACAGCGCTGGTTTGAATGTAATCCATGAACTTCTTCAG
>VOQK01013298.1:99407-113500 GCA_015052645.1 Benitochromis conjunctus
GCCTCTAGACAGGAAAATGTGTACAGTCAAGGGTTAAAGTGGGATTCAGCAGGTGGAGGATCCCAAAAATTGGTTGTAGTGGGTCAGTGTGGGGAAAAGAATCACAACTCACAATAACTTCACGTGTTCAAACCCAATATCTTATTTAAAAACACGAGAACTTACATGTAGGCTTTAAATGTCCAGTTCTGTATCTGTACTCAGTAAGTACTCCTCTGCTTTTGCATATATGTGCACATATACACACAAGCACAAACTGCTGCCAGCAATATACCCCGTCTCTGCAGAAATATTGTGCTGCACATGTAAAAAGCCATCACAGTGTTATGCAATCCAAGAAGGCCCAGCAGATATCCACGATGGCTCAGCTGACACCTTTCTATACATCTTCTGTGCAAATCTCATAAAGGACCTGCTATATGAGCAGTTTTAGCATGCCCATAGATGCTACACATCTAAAAGCTGTTTTGAACCCACCTCCACCCCAGCTTCTCCTTTCATTCTGTGTATGACCAGATCATGTCTGATGTCATACACAGTTGCTCTGTTCTCTATGAGGAAGTCCTGCTGCTGCTTCTTCTAACTACACTGGTCCTGACTGAAATAAAATATTGGAAGATGATGCTGTGCTGGAAATATTTCAGGCTGATGTCTTGTTATTTAGGTTGGATCAGTCTATGTGGTGGACAAATAACACAAAGTAAGCCCGCTGGAGCATTAGCTGTTTTTTTTTCTTCTTTTTGGCAGCGCTAAAATGTTTTGTGCATCGCTGCTTTGTAATTACCTGTAGCAGAATTTGAATTCCAGGGGTATATTTACTCAATATGTACTTGAGCTCAAATCAGCAAATGAAACAGGTGGCTGGCAGCTCTGAGTAGTATCACACTTGTCAGAAATGAATTGGTAAGATATTCATGGATAGGGAACAAGCGAGATGAGCCATTAACATCTGTTTTTGAAAGACACAAAGCTCACAGGACAAAGTGGTGTGTCTGACAAATCTGTGTCTGGCAAGGGAAAGATGGATTTGCGCACACGGCTACTTGGAATAAGTGTAATCTATATGAAACTTTTCTTAAACACACAATCACACAGTTGTGCCACACTTTAACTTTCTACTGAAGGCTGAGGGCAATGAGCAGGGAAAAAATGGGGTTATGAGGCAGCATTTCCAGTTCTGCTTGAGACGTTTTCGTGTGACAGAAGTGAGAGGGAAATGAGGTAACTTTCCAGGGTGACATGCCAGAGTCTTGACCTCCTTCTACTAAGCTTCAATCTATCTGCAGTCTGTGTGATGCCATCAAAAGACTGACATCCCACACGCACAGTGACATCTAACCTCCCTCCCTTTCTTTTTTATCTCTCACAAACACACATGTATCTTCACACGCTCTCCCTTTCTCCTTCTCCTCTCTCTCTGTGGTTCACTCTCTTTTATGTAGGACATAGTGTGCATATAGATAGATATTTTCAGTGTCTTGGTCCCCAGGAAATTTCACTGGGAAACTTCCAAAGAACAGATCGCCCCACTTTCCTGCCACTAAACTGGAACGGCCAATTTCCCTCCCTCCTTGTTTGACATCTACACACAAAGTGGCACTCTGATACACACAAATGGACACAAATCTGTTGTACAGCCCGTCTGTGTCTGCAACAGGGTCTCACATACGCACACATAGGCCCCATAAAAATGCACATACACATAAATAAAACTAAAGTCACGCACACATGTTGTCATCCCTCGGCACAAAGGCTCTACGTAGGATGTTTAAGTCGCATAAAACACCTCTAAACTGTAGTGACCCAAGGGTGCTCACACAAAGGAGAATGAAGCCACGTGTTCTAAGCACGTTCTGATGTAACCATCCCCTGTGCTATCAAACTAGGGTGCGCGCTGACGGAGGAACCTGGTTCAAGTTTGAAAGAAAAAGGGTGGAGTGTGCAACAGCATCACTGGTGTTCTCATCATGGAAATTTCACAGAATTAGGCTCGGGACACCTCTGAAAAGAACACCAGCACATTTGGTGTCCCAGAATCTCCCTTCTGTGCAGCCTCCATTCGCCATCCCACCATAACTACACTCAACATGCTAACAGGAACACTGGCAGCCATGCTAGAGTTCCTGTTAACAGTGGCTAAGTGGCTCTGCTCTGTGAGGCCATGTTCAGATACAGTGGTGCCCACTGTGGATCAAGCAAGCATGAAGCAGGTATGATATTTACTGACTCTAAGGTATACTGAGCTACCGTATTCTTTTTGGCCATTGTTGCCCTCTGTTGTCATCAACTGTATATAAAGGATGGACATAACCCCTACCTCATCTTTTTGTTAGTGAGTTTGTACAGTGAGAATTTCTCACTATTGCCATCTGACTGTGAAATACTTTGTGATTGACAAGTCATTAGATCATAAGATTAATCTGTTTTATCCCTCTTTCTGATGCTAGTAATGCCCAAAATTTATTAAATGAACTATATATTTCGCTCCTCCTGTACTCCTACTGACTTGAAACTTGTGACAGAGGCAATAATAAAATCAGCAGGAAAGAGTTTATTGAGGTCACATAACAAGACTCCCATACCAGAAGTAATTCTGCAGATAAACAGCCAATCTGTGTGACTCTAAGGCACCTCATCGCAAACTTCCCCTCAGAGCTGAAAGCTTTGTGAGTCTGTGCGTCATATTTACTTAGTGGTAAATAGTTTTACGGGTGATTTACAAAAAGTGGTGCTGCTTTCTAAACACAGGCACGGTTTGTCCATTTCAGTATCAAGCACAAAAATCATGCTTTTATTTTGAAAGTTCAGAATGTTTCCTGCTGTAATGTTAACCTAATTGTTTCCTTGATTTTACTTGAAAAACTATCAAGAATGATCAAAATGGTTAAAGAACCTGATAAACGTTCTCCTCCAAGGATTGGGCGGACCCAAATTCCACTGCTTTGGACTTCAGCCGGTGACAATAGTCTTTATTCTACTCTGCAGATGTTTTGTATGCTCCCAGAGATGGCAGCACAGAACAAGCATTACTGCAGAAGCAGCTGATTATATTGCTTCATTTTTATTTAATTTTTTGTAAAATACTTGATTAGTGAAACAGGGTGATTTTTAATCATGTGTTTAATAAAATTTGGACCTCCTTGTTCACACACATAAAACCACACACTCATTCACCTGCTAAAGATAGAGCCCAATTCTTTTGAAAACACTGAATTGCTTCAACCCATCTTGTACCATAAACCAAAAACAACACATTTAATTAACAGTAGCTAACCCATGCATGCTTACAGGAAATGAAAAACCCTTCATACCAACAAAAAGCCCAAAGACATCTATCCAATTCCGCCTCCTTCTTTGAGCATCTAAAGATCCGGCCTTGTGGTACAGGGAGAAAATGTAGACATGCTGCAGAAAAGCAATAAACCACCCCCCAAGAGGAATTCCTATATATAGACAACAGTGGTTTATAGTGAAGATGTGAGTGGGTGTATGAAAAGTACATAAAGACACAAGCAAAAATAAGCATGTGGGCTCATGCTGAGGGGTAAAAGTGACCCTGTGGTTTAATTCCCTGTGCATCAAAATTGTGTTACAGGCTTCAGGCTACCAAATCTAGCCTTCCACACAGTGACTTTTAAAGTATTTTACAGTCAAACCCATGCATTAGAGACATTCAATTTCAATTTAATAAAGGTTAGCTGGAAGCAGCCTTATTCAAGTCAGTAAATTCATAATTAGCAACAGTAATTTAATAAGATTTCTCTTTCTGTTGTGGCTCTCAGCTGGTATTCACTCCTTTTGTGGACCTCTTAGGTCACTTGTAATGTTGATTTGTAAATAAATGCTCTCTTATCTGCTTACCTTTTGATCAAATTTAGGTTAGGTTGTTAATTTATAAAACCTTGATGAAACTTTGGGCAGTTACAGTTTAAAAACAGTAAATGCTAGTCTAGAAGCACTCATTTTATTACAGCATAAAAAGGCCATGATAACCAGTTTGGTTTGACCCCCCCAAAAAATTTGAGATGGTAACACTTCACTCAGTGTTCTAGCAGATCTAAAACCTACAGTTCCTTTGCACTATGAATGTAGGATTACAGCTCAGCAACAGCAGATCAAGGTGATACCATGGTGCCGCATCTAAAAAATACACGGCCACAAATATGTACGAAGTAACAGGCTGATAAAACAGTAGAATTTCACTGCCTAACACTAAAATTGTAATGCCTTGGATAGTGGTACCACAGATCAAGCCAAGTAAATTATCGGAGGTGAGGCCTAGAAGACAATCAGCTACAGCTCCCTGTATCTGCACGCCTGTCAATCAAAGTTGCTACACCTTTAACTTTAAGCCTTATCGGTTTATCGATGGAGGAGGTACAAAAATAAATCACTCATGTGCAGTTGTTACAAAGAGGGGAAATTATCCACGGAGGGCAGCATTCTTTTTTCTACCAGAATGTAAACATGCTTTTTATTGGAGTAAAGTTGGTCATTTTAACATGGAATCCATGGCGATTAAATTGCTTATAGAGCCTCGAGTGGACATCGGAGGAACTGCAGTTTTTGCAACTTCCCGACTTCTTTTTCCAGTCTCAGGGACTGCTGCTTCAAAGCGTCATATGAGTTTTCCATATTTGCATGAGAAAATATACAATCATAGGAGGCACAACTCAAACACAAGACTGTTAACAAGCGGGCTTGAGCGATTCAATGTTTAGTTCATTTGCAGCACCAAAACTTCTTAGTTACCTTTAGAAAAACATTATCACATTTGGATGCAAACTACCTGCAACGAGATTCTCCTCCATTTACTTTGTTACCATGGTGACAAGTCCTGCTAATCACCACCAATTTTCTGAAAAAGTGAAACACTTCACATGCACCAACTCATAAGCCTGAAAAGGTTGGTGGTTCTGACATCATTAGAGTTGTTCCTGCAAGTGGCCAACCGCAATGTTGGGATGTCAGTGATGTCAGAGATCTGCATATCTAGCGAGGCTCTGTGCAGGCTTCTTCCCAAAGTTGTAAAACTATAAGATCACAAAAAGGCGATTGGTTGAATGCTGGGGTAGCACTGATTATGAACTAACAACATGAACAAAGATCACACAGTTAGTTTAAAACTCTTTAAATATCAACCACAAATTTCACTGAAAAGGTCACCGTACAATTTAAGAAATTAAGCAATTAAGAAATTAATGATGAGTGCTTGGAGCAATTACTGATGATACATTTAGATATAATACAGAGTATTTATGAAAAGGAAACACTCCGTGTTTAACTAAATAGTTCTTCAATAAATTAACTTCTTGTTTTGCCTGTAATAATATTATAAAGCAGAGTAAAGGTCACATTTTAAATGCCATGTTTAGTCCAACTAGCATCATAGAAGTGGAAAATATACAATTAAGCATCACATGAAAGGAGGAGAAGAAGAAAGAAAAATGATTGCGATTGCTGCTCATGAAAACAGCAGCTGATTATTTTTCTGTTCTTCACCTACGTGATCATTTCAGCTCCACTTAATAACAAACTAAAGCTTCGTGAAACACAAGCACTGTTGATCTTTACACGCGTGGATTGCAGCACCGTGTTTGTTCAACTTCCCTTCTATAGAAGAGATGAAGACAGTCGATCAGCTGGGGAGCCAGAGAGCTGAGATCGCTTTCAAATAGCCTGTTAATTAATTAGCTTTATTCGTCATCGCCACTAAATCTCTGTGGAACAGCACAGAACCTGTTCTTGGTTTCTGCTAGCAGCTATATGTGTAGCCTGTTTTAGAGGGCTGAGTAATATCCTCCGTCGCACAGACTCATCTCTCTGGTCTGGCTGTGGAGCTGAAGTGGAGGCTCGGCCCAGAACGGCAGGACCCACTTGCTGCCATCTAGGCCCAAGTGGGGGGTTTAGTTGGCAGAGCGTGGGGAGGTCATTAATAAATAAGCCAAAATGAGAATAGCTGTAGGGAAGGAGGCTGCCTGAACATATGAGGGGCTGTGAAATATTAAAAGATGCTGCTCCACTGCTCCAGGCGCCAAATGAGAGGCTGACCATGTGGCAACCTCCGGGTCATCCCTGTTGTTTTCTACTCCCAACCAACTTCACATGTCTCCCTGTCGGTCACATTCACCACAGCCTGCTGGATTTCTGCTTTGCTTCTCTCTTCTCAGAACAGTGTCCTTTGAAGTGGTTGTCAGAAAGTGCCAACCGTCAGCAGAGTCTGCAAAGCAATTGGAGTTTTGATCTGGACCCGCTGGGAATTGACCAAAGCTGGGTTTGTGATGAGCGTGCAGCTCTGACAACAGTAAAGACAGGCTTTATGCAGTAGTTGGAATCCAATAGCTTCCATCAGGAGACACAAGAGTGATTCATACTTAAATACACTCAAAATGAGGTAAAAAAAAATAATAAAAATATGGGGGGACAAAAGCCGGACAAAGCTGTCACGTCTGAGAAAGCCCTCTCTGACCGAGTGAAGGGAGATTTTAGCTCCCTGCGGTCCAGCAGTGGCTGAATCAGCGCTTCTTTCAGGGTTTGTGGCTTCACGTTTCAATGCTCTTGAATGAAAAATCTATTTTCTCAGACAGATAAAGAATCCCAAACAGGCACAGTACTGGAGCGGCTTTTACCCACTAACTACTTCACAAGGGCCTCGCTCCATACAGGCTAATCAAAAGCAGTTAGTATTCAGAGCCTTTTTTTTTTTATGTCAACCATATACCAACATTTGTTTGACAATAAAATGATAGAGAAGACAAAGAGACCCGCATTGTTCTCGACATTTCCATTTTATGCTGTTTATAGTAAAAGACAATTACATGTGAGAGGCAAATATTCTGCCTTTTACTCCAAAACACATTTATTTGGCACCTCTAGGTTTTGTTTACTTTGAAGCAAAAGGTTCTTTCCTCCAAAACATATGATCTCCCTATTAAACATAAGATGCACATTCAAGTTTTTTCCTGAATAAGTGGTGATGCATCAGGCATCAGCATCATCCCGATTTCTTCTCGACTTCCTGCTACAGCAAAGTTAATGTATTTCGCAGCGAGATTTATGAGCAGGCCTGTATTTGCTTTTAGATTTGTTATTTTTGAGACTGAGTCACTTGGTAACTTAATGCTATCATTAAGCTGATGTATACAGGTTAAAAAGTGCAATGACATCACCCTGTACTAAACAGAGAAAGCATTTATGTGATAAATGTTGGACAGACTAAAATATTGTAATCAACCAAGATAAGTGCACAGTAAAAAAGAATGTTTCAAGATTTTCTTCAAAGCCAAGTTTTATCATTCATAATTCTTGAATTCTTTTATGTTTTAATCCTCAGAAACACTTTTCTTGACCAAGTTTAATAAAGGTGGATTCTTCTGATGTCCGTGTTGACACCAAGTTTCATTAGATTCAGCTCTGCTGCTTGTTTGTTTGTTTGTTTGTTGTTGTCTTGCTGACAGAAAAAAAGTCCTGACGTCTGACTAGCCCTCACGTGGGTCGAAAAACGGGCCATAATTCACCCCAGGATGTTCTAAGAGGAGGGATTTTACTGTGTAACTCAAAGCAAATGACCACAATGAGTCTGTTAACTTGATTCCAATACAATATGTATCATCACTGGCGTCATAATATATATTATAATATAATACAATATGCAAAATGTGGGTTTTTGTTTTGTTAAATTTGCTTCGGTTATGTTATCCAGTGTGTGGTCCTTTACTTGCTTTATTTAAGGCTAGCTGCCCCTGGTTGATGCTCTACCTGAGGGGAGGAATATCTTCTTTAGACGATCACTTACATGTTAGTGTGTCACTAAAATTAATAACATATATTTTTTGTTTTTATTTGAGATATTTTAAACATTTTAATTAAAGTATTTACTTTGGTAGCACAATCTACTTTAAAATCAACTTTAAGAGCAGAAAGAGACAGTAAAGTAGATAAATTGTTAGAATAAACAATTTACAAAAAAATACAAATAAAATCTTTTCCACCACTTTGCCACTTCTTGTATTGTCTACAGTTTTTGTGTCCAGCATTACGTCCACCTTCACTGACTTTATCTCATTGCAAAGGGAGCTGATGTTGTTTTGGAGCTGCAGCATCAGCATCATTTTCTTCCTTGGAGCTGTAGGGCTTTACTCAGCTTGAAGGGGCTTCTTTATATCTGAAGTAGAGGCAAATGTCTGTCCCCAGAATAAGCTGAACTTCCCCTTCCAGTTTCATAGAGAGTGCTTCCAAAAGGTTACATTCACAGCGTTCTTTTTTTCTGATAGTTTTGTTCAGGTTTTGATAGATGCCGAGCAAAAAAGATCATTATCTTCTCAATCAAAACTGGATACAGGATGACAGCTAAAAAACAGATGCTGACTTTGTTTCTCTGTGCAATAATGCTCCACTTAAAACATTTTTGCAAAGCCAGAAAACCTCCGCTCCAGGTAATTTAGTTCCCGGAGGCAGCAGTCATATCCTCTATTGTTGACATCGACCTGCAATTCTTCCAATGACCAGCAGAGGGCAGTTTCTTTAGTAGAAAAAGAATTGAGATTCTTTGGGTAAATGATCCTTGTCTGTGACCACAGTCAACACTTTCCTGACAAGTTTATGGCTTCATCGCAAGGGTCAGGTCATAATGAAGTTTACTCTGATGAATTTTACTTCAATAAAGTCAAAAATGAGAGTAAATCAGAGTGTATTTAATTGATGCTAGCCAATGAGGGCAATGTCGTTTGCTTCCTCAATCAGGTCACATCCACTGCTTCAAAGCACCAAGACAGAACGAGTAAAAACCCTCAGCCTGAGCCTTCACAACAGGATTTAACTAACCAATGGGTGATGTGTTGGGGGCTATAGCCATCAGAATCAGGACACAGGGTCAGGATCCACTATCTAATGGCTAAGGATCAGGGGAGAGACAGAAACAATGTGAATATCTTGGTTCAAGGTGTTCACATAGTCATTTATTTGAATTGCAAAACTCCACCATTACATTACTGGTTACAAGAAAAAGTAGTCTGACTACTTTAATGAGTTAATGAGGCAAAATATCTGAATACTTTCTCCACAGCTGTTCAAACAGCTCATCCGTAAGCATCTTTATCTAAACTGTCTTCTTTGTCTTGTATTTTCTAACAAACCCCCTCTCCTGTATTAAAAAAAGAACTGTTTCACATCCTTGCCCTTCAATGTGATGATTCACTGGAATTTGGTGACTTTTGATGTGGTCTTGTGTGCTTTTTGTTATCTGGCTTGAAAGTGACAGATAAGTAACAAAAGCAGAATGACTTCGAGCCACAGATTCAATCAGAATTCATAAACTCCAACTAAAGAGGAAGGAAACCATCACATATCGGCTGTTTTAATCTGAGCTATGTAGGCCAATCAATGTGGTCTCACATCAAACGGCTCCTGTATAGACAGCATCCCCTTTGCCCCTTTCCATATGCCCTCGCTTGTCTGCATTCACTTTTCTCCTATAGCTTGCACTAACAGCTATCATCGTCAGTGACACTTCTTTTTGCCCACTCGCCTCCTCTGATGAAACACCTTAAGTGCAGAGATCACAGGAGATATTTGTTGAATATGTGTCCCCTCTGTCAGCTAAGCTGTGTGATGTCCAGGCGAGCTGCTACAGTGTACTGTATCCCATATATCACCTCCCATTCATGCTGCCACAGCCCCCTGCCACTGTTACTATAAATACAACCAGCTGTGTTTCCATTATTAATGCAACAAGACGCCCAAGCCTTCCCCGGCCTGCACAACGCCGATTCATCATCTCCCTAAACTTTAAAACACCCACTGCTGCCTACTGCTGGTACAAACGAACAAACAGCGAGCAGGTGCATGGTGCATGCACACACACCAACACACACTTCTCTCCATGACAAGTTCACTGTTGAAGGAGGAGGCAGGCAGAGAGAGAAAATCAGGATGAAAACCAAAAATAACACATTGCTTCTTGATGACAGACCAGTTGCAATTTGACTGTAATGAGATATGGAAGCAGAGGGCCGCCGCTCAGCGGAGGTGAATTGAATTAGACTCTATTCTTTCTTGCAGTAACAAATTGAGATACGGTAATGTATTTTAAAGGAGGTTACAGAGGCAGAAGAAATTAAGCTTTGTTTTTCAAATGCCATAGTTCATAATCACTACAGCCAAGCTATAGCTAGCTGAAGGTTTCACAAGTTCTGTCCCAAATAATTTCTAAGAAACGAGTATGTCCACCTATCACTACCCAGGAGGGGCCAAATAGGTGGCCACTACGTATTTATCGGCGCCACTGAGGAACTACCTCAGAACAAATAGGGGCCTATGACACTCAAAGTTTTTTCTGGTATTTTTCTTCATGTCTTTGGGGTCAAGATAAATGACTCTACTTCATTTTGGACTTAAAACAATCACACCTGTTGCGGGCGTCATAAAAAATGTGAAATAGTCACAAAAGATTTTTCATGCCAGTTAGCACAGTTAGCACCTTATGCTTTTTTTCCAGACAACATGCATCACTATGGCAACCAAGAACCAATGATGTTTCTGTAAACCTGTAACACAGCAGTTTTAACCTCAAAATCTAACTTGAACCTTCAGATATACCTTAACCCCAGCGTAAAAGTTTTAATGCTTAGTCTTAACCAACTGACACAATTCTACTTAATAAATTTGAACAAAATAATGAATCGAGTATGAAAAAAATGTGTCTCATTTGAACTTATCCGGGAGGAGCAAAGATCAACATCTAGTCCTTTAAACATGAACTTTTTTATAAGTTAAAGGTCCATTTCAAGGTTTGCACCTTGCTGACCCCCAATGCAGACTTCTGAGAAGGAATTCATAAACAAAAAAAATTAGTGCTGTCAGCGTTAACACAAACTTATCCCCATTAAAGAGTTAATGCAGATTAATCCATGTGAGGGATTACTCAGAGTTAACGCAGCCTAAACACGTTAACGCCGTCATCACGACTAACGCGATTAACAATTAACCCCTGAAATGTCTCTGTCAACGCATTTCGGGCAGTTTGTCCAAAGTTTGTCCATTCTGCGCTACAGACGGGTTGAGTGCGTTAAAAATTGTAATTGCGTTTTTAATTTTAATTAAAAACTGCGTTAACGCGTTTAGCCACATTAATGCCGCATTAACGCGTTAACGTTGACAGCACTAAAAAAAATGAATCTTTATTGAGGCAGTGCAGGTAATGGAAAAGACAACTAACTCAGTAACTAACTAAAATTCAACAAAGCAAGTAAACGAGGAAGTGCATATGGAACATTTTATGATTCAAGAAAGATCTAAGGCATTAAATTAGACGCAGGGCTATCAGGGAGACTGGAAACACCAAGGTAAGGAGACGTAGCTGAAACTAATCAAGACATTAACAAAGGAAGTAAAAGTAAAAGCAAGGCACAACCTAAAGATGGTTAACAAAGTAAAACAGGAAGTAGCTTCAAAGGGAACCTGATAACTTCACAACAAGGTACAAGATGACACCACGGAGACTGACTAAACTAAAATACAAAGCCTAACAAAAGTAGCAAGAACTAAAAACTAACCGGAGTGTAAAACTTACAGAAAACTTATAATAATCCAACAAAACCCACAGAGCATGGCAATTCATATGGAAAGCATCACTAGAATCCTTGTGAGGTCACACATATTAAAAAAAAGTGACATAAACGGACACAAAAATAATGAAAAATTTGTGTTCAGAAACACAAATCAGTAGATTAGAGGTTGTGAGCATTTCGTATACACTGTGAGACTGCATTGATTCTACTTATCATTTGGAAACAGGTAACTATTAACTATTTATATACAGAGGACTACAGACTGGTGTTTAAATAACTTGGAGTGAAAGCACATTTACTGTACATGGGCTGGAAAAAATCAGCTTGCCTGTAAGCAAAATAATAGGATACCAGTTTAGATTATTCTTCAGACTTATAATTAATAACACATTTGCTAACATGAAATCTGGGCTCCATTTTTCCATGACAAGTTCAGTGGCGAAGAAAGAGCCATACACAGATGGAGAACCAGCATTAAAACCAAAAATAACACATTGCATCTTGATGACAGCTCAGTTATAGTTTGACTGTAATGAGATATGGAAGCAGAGGGCCGCCGCTCATTGGAGGTGAATTAAATTAGTCTCTATTCTTTGTTGCTCAGACTCAGTAACAAATTGAGATACAGTAAGAGGTAGAGGAGATTTCTTTAATGTCATGGTTAATCACCACAGTAGAAAATGCAGAGCCAAAAGCTAAACTATGGACAGCTGCAGGTGTTACCACAACAGAGACATGCTGGAACTGAACCAAAGCACCTTTCAATCACGAGGATCAAACCTGACACCAGCTGAAGCTTGCACAAAGCATCAAGTCACACATAATGACAGCAATGTCAGTGGACATCTCAGCGACACCACAGAGGTCCTGGACTGAGCAGACAAGTTATGCAGCATTTATTCCAGCATAAGGACGCTAACGACTCACTAAAACATCATGAAACAGTCTAAAATCTGCCAGACAAGACCACCTATTGTTCAAAACTGCTTCCGCTTACACGTTTTACTCTGTGGTTAAAGCAGGCCTCTCACAGAGAAGAGAACATGAAGTACTCACTATGGCTGGAAACACTTCTGAATGCTGCTCACGAGCCTATGAGTCTGCAGGGAGACTAAAATTGGGATTTCCAGCAAAAACACAAACGTGTTTTTGTGTTTAAACTCATCTGAGATCAAAGAAAGAATCAAAATTGATTTTTTTTTCCTGGATTTTTTTATTATCCTTAACATTTTTTTGGTTGTTAAAACACATGTAAAATATAAATGACTGTTGTGAGAAGGCAAATCAACCATTACTATGAAAAAAAATCCCATACACTGGCATTTAAAGTGGAGCTACCGTCTTCTCTGCCATCCATATATAAAGTTCAGACAGTGAATATTTATGTTAAAGATGTTTGAATTTTCAAATGATGAAGCCAGCGTACGTACAACTACTCCATATGAGCCAAAGGTTCAGGCTTCAGACTGCTCTAAAAGATTCATTAAAGCCCTTTTTTTCTACTCTTCCTTCCATATGATGTCAGTGAGAAAGGATATCCCTAATATGGTTGTTATTTACAAAAGGCAGCCACTCAGAAGTAACCTGTCCTAAAAGGAAGAGGAACAGAGCTAAAACAGCTTGTTTCAGACAATATTAAAAGTCTGTATTAAAGCTCAGAATCAGGTAAGTTAGGATTATTTTCAACTGTTAATCAAGCAAAGCTAGTCCAAGTCTAAGAAATAAAAAATATGGAGGTGGATATGGGCATTCATTTTCTGTATTGCCGTAGCTGCCAAACCCTGAGCTCATATTTATCGCCTAAAAGCTGATACAAACAGTGCTTTCAAGTACGAGGCTCATCTGCGGTCTTTCCCACAGGACCTAAATGCAGCATTACATCCTCCAGCTGATGCTTATGCCACTGCCTTCAACTTTGTGCATAAATGCACAAACACACAAATTACACCCCACCCTACACTCTGATCATCATCCTGGGCCAGCATTGCTCCACTGCCGCCATGCATTCACTGCTGCTGCTGCTAAATATAGCAACCCCACTTTGATGATGCAGTGGTTACTGTTGGGAGAGCTCGAAAAGCCCCCCCCCTCCCCTCTATGCCTCTCAGTGGCGCAATTAGCCCTAATAAACTGAGAGTGAATTGATGATGCATGGAGGAGTCTGGTCAAAGCCCTCCACCCTCAAACTCCCAAAGAACCTCCCCTCTAATTACCACCAGCTGAGACAAGGTAGGAGAAAGTGAGAGAGTGAGAAAGAAACATAATATGCAAGACAAATGATAAGTACTTAAGAAACTAATCACACACCCATCAGCTTTAACCGGACTGTTTTCATCAGCTTTAACTGGACTGTTTTAGTGCTCTGGCTTCTATGCACAGCTGGCAGCGTGGAGAAATATTTCAACAACCTTCGTACTGAATGACTTAAATAGTTCTAGTGATCTCTAAAGCAGTGCTATTAGATCAAAAATTTCATTTGCCATATGGTTTGGTATCAGATTCAGCACTGCAAAAACTACACAGTGA
>VOQK01013298.1:118000-130355 GCA_015052645.1 Benitochromis conjunctus
CTAAAGTTTCACTTCATTATGTTGAAATCCACCCCGCTGATCCGCACAACACTTTTCAATACAGAAGCAGCTTGTGTGTAATTATGTGTACCATGCAGAGAGACGTCGCCTTTCTGTGCCGCCGTGTTCAGTAGAGACAAAAGCATCTATAGATAGACTGAACTCAGGTGGCGAGATAATGACAGGAGCAAACCAAACACATGTTCCCTGCTGGCAAGGTGACCCTTTTCTTGTAGAAGCAGTCGCTCAAGTGTGAGCACAGCAGTGTGGAAATTAATTTCTGCTGCTGCTTAATTCACGGCAAACCCACTGTATCCACTCCATCGGTCCACACATTTTTAACGCAAACGCGCATCTGTGTCCACGCTCATTCCTGCGTACCATGCACTACTGCCAGTATGTCGGGTTATCCAGAGTGGATTTCTTGGTGATTTTTATGCACTGTTTAGCTTTTTAAACGTGAACACTGAGCAGTGAACTCCTTTGAGCAGCAGATCATCACCAATCGTTGGCATGCATGCAAATCTATGTGGGTGGGATTATCAGTTTGACACAATGATAAATCAAGAGCTGGCATTTCTCATATTTTTGCCATTTTTGGAGCGGCTGCACATTAATCTACTCATTCCCCAGCTTGTCTTTTCTCCTTCTTTCCTCCTCCTGCTTTCTTCTTCTTCTTCTTTTTTCTTTTCATCCCCATACTTTTTGCCCTCTTTTCTTTTCTCTCTCTGTAAAGCTGCGAAAGATTAAACTGGCTATAGCACTGGCATAAGGAGTAATCCACCGCCAAATACTGCTCTGTTTGCCTTCCCTGTGTCTGTGCATCCCTCAGCAGATCCTCTAGTTTCCCTGCAACTGCTGCATATTTTCTTTTAAAAGCTGGGACTCTGCATGCACAGACTGCCATGTGGCACAGGAATTAATGTTTCACATCAATGCAGTAAACTTGAACATGCAAACCTCCTCCCTGCCTCCCACCTCCTGCTACACACACACACACACACACCCTTCAGACTCCACCACCATCTCTCCACAAAAATAAAATCATACTCTCTCTTTTGCTTTGGCATGCACCCTACTCCATTGCCATGCATGTCAAGAAAAAGAAAAAAAGGAAAGCAGAAAAAGCCAGAAAACATTCTTACTGTCTTCTACAATCCCTGATGAATTACAGAAATCCCTCCTCTGGAAAAAAGGGGACAGAAGTAGAAAGGAGAGGAAGGAGGTAGGGGGGAGGGAGCCCAGCGGTTGCCAGTTGCAGAGGAATAAGGAGTGAGTAGGGGCGAGCAGTAGGATGTAGTGAAAAGGAAAGAAAAAAAAAAAAAGAAAAGACAATCACTGCTGCAACAATTAAGAGCCTCCTCCTCCTCCACAACCGCCACCAGAACAAGAAATTACAAGGTGTCCGGCGTGCCGCTGTACGCGGAGGTATGGAACATTATCCTCGGCTCCCAGCTCGTCCTCCAGCAGCGGCAGCAGCTCTGTAGTAACACTTCTCTCTCTTTGGTCCGGCAATCTCCCCATGCCTCGCTCACTATCCTCCCCTCCTCCCTCCCTCCTCTCGGCTTGTTCACAGTGCCCCCCGCTCCCTCTCGATCCTCTCTCTCCCTCTACTGGTTGGCTGGCTGCTCTCCCTCGCCCCCCCCCTCCCTTACCTCTCCGTCTCTCTCCATCCCTCCGTCTCTCTCTCCTCCATCATTACCCGGATACAAGGCATACCCCTCCCTCCTTACATCGGTCTCTCCTCTTTCTCTCTCTCGCTCTCTCTGTCTTTGATGTTTTGGAGTTAGACGCTTAGCTGTGAAAAGAATCTGCTTCTTTTCTCTCTCTCTCTCTCTCCGTCTCTCTGAAAGCGCCACAGAACAGAGAAAGAAGAGTGGGATCCACCCAACAGTGCAGAGATACATACACCAAACATTCACGCACACAGATGCAGAAAAGATTATCCAGAAATCACATTGCAACATCAGCAACAAAACCACACACATCAATTACAGCCACAATTTTCATGTATTTCCTTCCATAATCTGACGGTTTATCCAAATCAGAGGCACAGAACAGTGCACTGTGCAGCAGTTATCTCACACACAGATATATGAATAAAGAATGAAAGAGATGTCTAAAACAGGACGAGGGAAGCCACTGCTGCAATGCTTATTACCATACATATAGAGGGGGTGAAGAGGACTGTGGGCGGAGAAGGAGCTTTCTACTGATGAGCTGAATTGAATAGCAAGTAGAAACCAATTCCATTATGCCAATTGGATTTAAATAGATGGGTACTGGGGTAGCACTGGGATCTCCTACTTGTTGTTCAGTGTAATCAGTGTAAACTCTGGCCTGCTGGCTTGTCTGGTACTTGTTTAATCACGGGCGCTTGTGCATCCCAGAACCAGAGAATTACCAAGAAATCATGTTTGTTTTCTGTTGATGTTGGTGACTCTGACCCGGGACTCTGCGAGTGAAATATTAACTCAGTATACCTGGTTCAAAGTGCAGAGTGGGAAAAAATGACCTTTTATGGCGTCTTAGTGGCTTTTTATCTGCTTTACTTTTTAATTTTGCCTGATTTACTGTATATTTGACATTTTATTGTATTTTATGATAAGAATCTCCTGAAATATTTGATTCTGCACATCCTTTAAGTGAGATATAGCAGTAGCGTGTTTCCATCCATCTTCTTTTACTTATCCATTCAGGGTTTGGGCGACCGGAGCCTAGTCTAGTAGGGGAGAGGCAGGGTACTCTCAAATGCTTTACAGCTATTACTTCATTTATCTTTATTTACTTCACTATAACTAATTTTCAATTAGCTTTATTCTATTTAATTCATGTCATTAGTTGCACCTTTCAAGCAATGGATTGGACCTCCTTTTTGCCTGCTCAAAGATGCTCTATTGGGCTGAGATCTGGTGACTGTGGATGTGAATGCAATAAACTCACTTTAATGTTCAAGAAACCAGTTTGAAATGATCCGAGCTCTGTGTCATGACACATTATCCGGCTCAAAGTAGCCATCAGAAGATGGGTACACTGTGGTCATAAAGGGATGGACATAGCAGCAATGCTTGGGTAGATGAATTAATGCTATGGGGCCCAAAGTGTGTCAAGGAAATGTGCTGAACATCATTACAGTACCACCAGCAGCCTGATCTACTGACACAAGGCAGGATGGAGCCATTCTTTCATGTTGTTTTCACCAAATTCTGACTCTACCAGCAGAAATCAAGACTCCTCAGACCAGACAATGTTTTTGCTGAGCAGTTTAGCCGCTCTCCTCTGAGCTCCGGCATCAACAAGGCATTTTCACCCAGAGAACTGCTGCTTACTGGGTATTTTCTCTTATTCAGACCATTTTCTGTAAACCCTAGAGACGATCTCAGTAGCTCAGCAGTTTATGAAATACTCAGACCCATCTGGCGTCCAGAACCAAGCCATGTTCAAAGCCACCTAAATCACCTTTCTTCCCCGTGCTGATGCTCGTTTGAACTTCAGCAGGTCGTCTTGACCAAGTCTGCAGGCCTAAATGGGTTCAGCCTCTGCCGTGTGATTGGTTGATCAAATATTTGTGTTAATGAGCAGCTGAACAGGTGTCCCTAATAAAGAGGCCAGTGATTGTATTTTATACAGTGATGACAGCTTATTGATTGCTGTACATTTCATTCTAGTTTCTTTGTTTTATTTAATCTGTCCTTAATTTTTAATGTAATTAAATTTTTTTTACTTTACTATTATTTCATTTATTTAACTCTTCGTAATTTTATTAGATGCACTCGTGACACGTCTAAGCTATTTTAAATTGAATTTTATTTATTTTATTGTTCTTTTCATTTTTAATTGCTTATCATTGCGTATTATTTGTTTTGTTCTTGCTCTGCCTTATCCGGCTTGTCAGTCGTCTGTGAAGAACTTTTTATCGCACTAATATGCATACAGGGTGCAATGCAAATGTGATTCACTGCCTGATTGCTCAAGAAACAACATTTTCAGTGAGGCTGTGACTTAATAAACTCCGTACTGCGGTGCTGTTTTATCTGATAATGCACTATGTCTTTGATTCCACGCTAACAAAAACCCAGAAGTCCAGTAAAGCTCCTCAGACTGTCTCTGATTCAGACACCCTGCACTCTAATATGACACACACATTTCGTGATTCACACTGTTAACATGAGCGAAGCTAATGCCGTGTCATGGCATGATCATATTACAGGCATGATCAGGCAATCTGTGCTGTAACTCAAAGGTTACGCAGACAGGAAAATTATGACATCTCAGCTCTTTAAAGTGGCTTTAATAACAATAAATATCAGCAGCCTTTGCTGTATTCTGGCATCCATTAGCTCCGAGGCTGTGCATTCAAAAATGGATGCGAATGAATCTGCACACAGGGAGGCCTGTCCACTTCTTCACTTAGCCAGTGACTCATGCGGAGGTCACTTTCATACACAGTATTACAAGAAATACCATCTGATCTATCAGTTTCCATAAATTGGGTCTGTGCTGCATTTTAAGCCTGCATATGCCTGCCTTTGACTGATGAAGCCCAGGGGCTTTTCTCATTTCTTTATTTTATGCCCCCTTGGCTGTTCCGTCCTCCTGTCGCGTGAACTGAAATCAATCTTAGTGCGCCATCTTGAAGGATGTCTCAATTCTCGAAAATGCATTTGGACGGGAGAAGAGAGCAGACTGGAGGCTTGAGAAGAGCTGTGACCGAGGATGCTGGTGTATCTTGATGGAATGAGGCATGACGATGCTGTACAAAAATGTACATTTTATGAGGCAAACATTATTCTTTAGAAAGAGGATATTGCACAGAGGGTTAGTTAAGCTAACCTAAACTGATCTAGGTTAGGGTTAGATTACAGTCAATCAATTAATTATAGAGAATCCTGTGATGTTAAAAAGCACAGCTGTCCACAGAATCCATTTCTTCCATTCCAACCTCTCCACCACCTCAGGCATGACCAAAGAGCTGTCAAAGGACAAGATTAGACCTGCACAAGGCTGGAATGGGCTACAAGACCAGCAGCGAGACGCTTGATGGCATGAAGGTGCCAAGTGTTGGTGCGATTATTCATGTACCGGCCGGTCTTAAGTTTGCAAGTAAACATCTAAATGAGTCAAAGGAAAAAGTGATGTGGTCGGGTGAAACCAAAATCGAGCAATTTGGTATCAACTTGACTCACCGTGTTTGGAGGAAGAGAAATGCTGAGCATTACCCAAATAATCTCATCCCCGCAGTCAGGCACAGAGGTGGAAACATCGTGTTTTAGAACTGTTTTCCTGCTAAGGGTACCGGACGCCTTCACTGCACCGAGGCACCAATCGACGGGACCTTGTGACATAAACCTTACGTCAGCAAAGACATGAAGATGAGTCGTGGAAGGGTATTCCAGCATGACTATGACCTGAAAAATCCATAAACAATAAACACATTAAGGCCATAGAATGGCCTAGCCATCCGACAGACCTCAATCCTACAGAAAATCTGTAGGGCCGAGCCGAAGCTTAAACTTAAAGAAACCTAAAGGATTTAGAGTTTCCGTAAAGATGAGTGGGCCAAAATCCCTCCTGAGATGTGTGCAAACCTGGAGACCAACAACAAGAAAGGCCTTACTGCTGTGCTCTCCAACAAGGGTTTCTCTACAGAGCACTGCTTCAAAAAACAACACTATTGTATTTATGAAACTAAAATAAAATGTGGACAATTTTTATGCCGACGCAGAAAAAAATCATTATTTTAGTTGTTAAGCCAGGCTCTCTTCATCCCAGAGGTATTTGTATGATTACTGCAGCTAAAGATAACTGTAGTATAAAATGGTCTTTTCCAGCACAGGGTTAGTGTTGTGAAGGAGTGAAGCCTAACTACCAAAGTAGCTTTTTTATTGCCTAAATAAAACCAACAAGTGGAAGTGAAAGCAAAAAAGCAAGACAGTGCATCATCTCTCCAATCTTCTTCTGTGGACTTTGCATGTCCGATAAATATGGCAATTATCTTTCAGTGACCACAGTAGCTGCTGTCAGAGAGTTAGGCCACTCAGAAGGATTTCTAGCTGACACTGGGGCGATGAGAGGAACTGGACATAGTTGCATTATGCCTTGTATTTAGCTCCATTCACTGGCAAGCGCCGCCTGCTGCACACGTGGCTGAACTGCAGACAAGCTCTGCTCAGTGGGATTAACAGGAAAAGGAAGGGCTCCCATAGATGGGCTCTGATCCTTTGCAGAAGCATTCCTGCTCCTGAGGCATCACAGAGGCTTTGCACAAAGCTGAAATATCAAACACAACTAAGTATCCATTTTATCCATGAGTTGCTTTAGTTATAAAAATGATAAGCTGCGTGGTGAAACTTTCTGCAGTTAACCACTTGTGTGGTTGGTGACTTTAAAAAGAAGCATTTTTTTTTAAAAGCAGGCCTTATTTAAACATGCCCAAACACAGATAAGCTCATCTGACCTCAGACATCATAAAATCTAGTAGTACAGATGAAGCAGCTGTGTCATAAATAAGCTAAAAAAAAAAAGACTATTGCCATGCTTTATCTATAAAGACGCATGTGGCCGTGGCTTGAACATGCAAAAAAGTGGAGTTGCTTTCACAGCAAACACTCAGACTTAATACAGAAAGATAGGTACAATAAACATCAGAGCAATATCCCATCCTGTGCAGCTGACATATTTATTCAGCTCGCTCTGTCAGACACATGGGGTTTTGTTACAGTCATAATTTACACTAATGCACTGACACCTCAGCCAGCAGCCGGTCATTTGAAGCCTGGGCCACCTGTCACCTGGGAAATAACCTCTCCAAAACGCTCTCGCCCCTCTTTTCTCAGCCTCAACTTGTTTCTTGGGGTGTTTTCTTGCTGCTTCGCTGCTGCTGCTGCTGGTGACGATGACGATGGCACCAGTAGTATATAATCCTACAACATCTTCACACAGCCAGCCATTTTGCAGGGCTGCAGTTGTCAGGCACATGACAGATTATAATCCCCAGAGTGGTGAACAGAGGGAACATGGCGTCAAGTGTCTACACGCATGCACACTGAGCATGTGCTGCAGTTTGAGTTTAATGGAGTTGCGACGTACGCATGATTAAGATGAAAGGGACGCGTCAATGAATAATTAAAAGTGTGGAAAGCCTGTGTTTAAATGGCTGGAAAATATTTGATGTGCCACAGAATGGAAGTCTGCTGTAGTTTGTATAAAAGAGAAGACAAAGTCAAAAGCAGTGCTGAGCAGTTGAGAAGCACATTTACAGTTCTTACTACAAGGAAGTATTTAGCTACTTACCTTGAAGTCAATCTCCTCCTAAAACACACCTTTTATTGCCTTATATGGAGCTTTTTTTATTGTTTGGGTATCATTTACAATTTTCTGGTGTGTCATCTTTACTGTTCTATTGTTTTATTGCTTTTGTTACTATTTATAAATTATACTCACAGTTTGCATTTTGCAATTTGGAGTTTTCTTGTATGCCTCTTAGCTTTTGCTCTGTTTGCTTGTGTTTCAGCACTGTATATAAAGCTATTGTTATCATTAGCTCCCACAGTGGTACAGCTGGGTCGTCCTTCCATCCACAGTTCACAAGAATTCCTGTTCCACCCGGAGCGTTGGTCGGATTTTACTGTCACTTGCACACAGTGATCACCTAATGGGTCTTCACCCAAAGTGTGCTAAAGGTGACTTTTGTTTGGTGCTTTTTCATTTTCACACCATAACATCCATGCACAGCGTTTACGGTTTCACTAAAATCGCTCTCCTGATGTGACGAACAACAGATTTTCACTGTTGATGATGTTTTCATGCAGAAATTGATAAATAAAGAAGTTTGAAATATCTCACACATGATGCATGCCACTGTATCCTCCTCTTAGACTCATAAACAGTGAAATATCTACCGAAAATAGAAATATTTACAATAAATCCATGAAAATATGTGTGGCTAGCCAGTGTTTTTCTTATATGCCTGCTGATTTTTACTCAGCGACTACTTCAAACCATCTCCACCTCGACCTCTCACACATGCATTGATGCATTAAGAGCCTCCAATGATGCAATCCATAAAAGGGGAAATTTTGCTGATGACATGAATCGGATTCACCCCGTGATCATTCGATGCAAAAAAACTGGTGCGTAAAATATGGGCAGAATAAAAATGTGCATTCAGTTATGACAGCCTGAAAAATTGTCTTTTAATATTAAAATTTGTCACAGTTTTCTCCCTTTTTTTCTGTCTCTTTAACTGTACCGTGTCCTCACTGCCATAACGGATCATTTCTCCCTCTCTCGCTCTTTTTTCTGTCCTCATTACGAGAAAACTGTTATAGTTGGCAACAGAATTAACTGCTCGTCTGCTACCGAGAGCTGGAAAGAAAGAAGTGGGTCATATGTTCAAGGAGAGGAGGGGAAGAAGAGAAGAAGGCAAAAGCGCTGGTCGGGAAGGATGAAAGCATAGGTAGAGAGGAAGGAGCTAAAGGCTGAGCACTAAACAGGAGGGTGAACAATGGCCATGAGCTGTGAAATTAACCAGATGAATAAATTAGAGCAGGACTGAAAAAAGCAAAGCAAAGGTGTATGCAAAGGAGTTTTAACTGATAGTAAAAAGGAATTCTCTGCACACTTGACACCATCTCATGATTAAATTATTTACATTTCTTCTTCTGACTGAATGCGTTGATGAGTACACCACTCAGTATACTCATACAAGATTAAATATTTTACTCGTATAGTAGAATCAACTTTTTTTCTCTCTAAAATTAGCCCACGTTCATTTGACTAAAATCATTAAAGACGTGAAAGACAAAACTATATAGTTAGCAAGTCAAAAGTGTCCCAGGTAGGTCTTTTTTTTTTTTTACTCCCAGAATATGAATAACAAATTCATGCAAGTGCTGATTCTTTTGTAATAATTACCCACAGAATACATATTCACGCACTGCTGTGATGACAGTCAGCAGCTGCCGGCTCCCTGCAGCGGGCAGGTTGATAATCATGGAAGGAAAAACATGTAAGCTGTGCGCTTCAGAAGCGTTGCTGGTTTGATCACTTATAAGGAAATGGCGACTGTCTTTCTTGTTTTCCACCCCAAAAACTGAAAGCTTTGATGTCTCAAATCTGCACAAAGTTTTAAAAATGAGCACAAAATCTCAGGATTACCAGGGGTGGAAAAAACGGAAACGGTTTCACTCAGACCTCTTCACCATCTTTAAGAAAAAGATCCAAGCTTACAAAGTAAAGCAATCTGATTCATTGACAACAATATTTTTTGAATCTCACAAATGTATTTCTTGTACTTTGGTTGTTTTAATGTATGAACTTCTCTTTTGATTTAATATCCAATATGAGTTTTGTTATTATTCAATATTCCTGCCCTCCTGTCAGGATGAATTGCATTAGCACATGAAACCAGACTGATACTAAAACTCTACTATACACATGGTTATAATTATAATTGTAATAATTAAACTGCTTTAATAGGTGGTTGGGTGTTTCCAGGATACATGTTGGGCTTTCTGGTTCCAGTTTCGGGAACTGGGTGCTTTTGTTTGTTCCTGTAAACACCAGACAATGGACGGACTAACTCTAAGATGATTAAATCTGGGGACATAGAGCAAATGATAAAATAAGGTACAACCCTGACAAGATGTTTAACGGACTAAATGATTATGTGGGCCAACAAGATGGGAAAATGTTTTTTGTTTAAGATCTTTGAAGCAGCGGCCGAAAAGCGCAGTTCCTCTAACAGCTACTTGAGGCTGTGTCTATCTCCACAGACTCCCATGTTAAAACTTTATTTTCAGTTTATATTCACACAAGCAGCATCTTTGGTTTCTATGGAAAGTTCCTCTCTTTATTTCTCTTTTACTTGTGCTACTACACATTACTGTGGAAGCTCATTTCTGCCATTGAAAAACTCTCGAGTGGAGTACCTAATGGCCTTTTATCAAAAACCGGAATCACGGGTGAGTTTATTTACTAATTCTGGTACTTTGTATCCACCTGTCAACAGTTTTGCTCTAATACCAACATGCAGGTGGATAAAATGCTAACACTGAGCCTTCATGATGTCTATGTCCATTTTTTATATACAGTTTGTTCTTTCCCCAACTTTTTGCTTCACTGTTAAGAGATTAAAATAAACTCACGGCACAAATTATACTCTGGAACAGATTAGCTTTCATATAAATACATTAAAGGACAAACATGGGATGTTTAAAAATGCTCGGGAACCCTTTTTGAAGTTTGAACGGTGCGTGCATCTAAGGGAAAATAAAAACGACCCGTTTAACGTTGAGAACCACCCATCTGGAGCAGATTGTTGTTTCTGAATGGTTTCTGCTTTCCCCACTGCTGTCCAACAACAAATACAAGCATTTAAAAAAAAAGTAAAAAAAGAAAATACCAAAAAAAAAAAAGAATTAAGTGTCTTTAATGATATAGGCTACATTTGTACATTTTCTACAGCAGACTTTCAATGAGACTAACTGCCAATAAGAAAGAGAGAACATTTCACCTGTAACAACTGAAAAACTGGGTAAGATGTGAAAAGCTTCGAAATTAAATACTCAGTGTAAATATTCAGCTCAGTATTTTGTCCCATTAAATAATAATACAAACATTTAATAGCTTGAACAATCAATGTGAAATATAAATTACATTAAAGCACCTTTTCAAGAATGAGGATATTAAAATAAATAATTGGCCTTTCCATATCGAGACAGTACATTTTGATGGTAGTAATGCAAGGCTGTGCAGTCACACCCAACGCTCCCACTCACTGATGTAAAACAGACAGTACGTAATGACACAACGTGACTCCAACAATCAACAGCAAATAACTCTGGTTACAATATGAACACCTACGGCTGCGTAGCTCCATCGGCAACGACAGAATATTAGTAACTGCTGCGGGCATCGTTTCCTCCAGTTCTTTCTTTGAAAAAGAGACCAAATAAAAGACAAAAGTGAGAGGATTGTCACTTAGTCTGCCACCTGGGCGAAGCCTCGTTAGAGATCTCAATTCATTTAGCAAGGAAAAAAAACAAAACAAATGGCAGGTCCTCACTCAGTCACTCGTCCACACTGGGACACTGATGAAACCCGTCGTCACCCAGTCAAACTGTCCTACGATGAAGCTGCTCATGATGGAAAAATCGCTGTAACTGTACACTGTTCATGCACGAGCCTTTCATTCACGCACTAACGATTCTACCTAAACCTGGCAAAGCAACAGTCACGTGATCGGGTGCGGCGACACACACCTTGCACTTTGATCCCTCGATACCTGCAGATCTGCCTGTCAAATGCATGCATGCACGCACACACACACACACACACACACACAAACACACACGCGCACACACACACACACACACGCACGCACACACACACACGCACACACGCACAGTATCAAGTGCTGTGTTGGATTTCACTTTACTGCTTGCTACAGCATATATTTGACTCTACAAAATGTTATATTCAGTAAAATTCAGTTGTTTGTTGAGAGCAACACACAGGTAGGTTGTTTGTTTCTTCTGATAAAGCAGTAAAAATAAAATATGGTGTGGCGTAGTACCTGGAAAATATGCTTTGTTAGTATTATATGGCATTATTTACTGCTTTTGTGACTATAACAGTCAATTGTATGAATGTGCACCTGCGGGACTTTAAAGATAAAAAATTTAATAACTGGAGGATAAAACCAGTCTCATGCATTCTATATTTTCCAATACCAATGAACCTGACTAAATTATAAATGCAAAAATTGTCCTTTAAATAAATGGGTTAAAGTTGACTGGAGTAAAGGGCCTGTTGGGCACAGATATTCATACAAGGTCTGACTTCATATACTGTAACACATGCTTACCCTTTGACCTTAGCCATTAGAAGTCTCCAAGCTTTGCTAAAAGCATGTGTTTAAGTGATAAGGGCAACATGCTGGCTATGTACCACAGGCCTTCAAGCTGGCAGTAGTTAAACTGTTACTTAAAAAGCCATCTCTGGACCCAGCAGTCTTAGCTAATTATAGGCCAATCTCTAACTTTCCTTTCATATCAAAAATTCTTGAAAGAGTAGTTGTCAAACAGCTAACAGATCATCTGCAGAAGAATGGCTTATTTGAAGAGTTTCAGTCAGGTTTCAGAGCCCATCACAGTACAGAGACAGCTTTAGTGAAGGTTACAAATGATCTTCTTATGGCCTCTGACAGTGGACTCTGTGCTTGTCCTGCTAGACCTCAGTGCAGCGTTCGATACTGTCGACCATAATATCCTATTAGAGCGATTAGAGCATGCTGTAGGTATTACAGGTACTGCGCGGCAGTGGTTTGTATCATCACCACAATTTGTTCATG
>VOQK01013299.1:4070-17016 GCA_015052645.1 Benitochromis conjunctus
GTGGTGGTGGGGGGTCTTTGTGCATAAATCTGTGTCACTTCAATGTCTGTTTTTAAAAACAGTCACAGACTGTGTTAAAAAATTAACTAAGGGCAGCGAAGGTTTTGTTGATCGAAGTGGAGTCGTTTGGCTTTTACACACAAAAACAGTTTTACTCAAATCACAAACGCATTAGAAATGTAGACTACACGCTATATTAATGTGTCTCTATCAATAATAATAATAATAATAATAATAATAATAATAAGTAACATAAAATGTAATGTTTCCATATTTACTCGTTTAGTGCGTAAATATGAAATATTCCGGCTCCAATAAACCGCTATATCTAAATTAGGACAAAATTAATTAACACAAAGTCTTTTCAATTTGGCTTATAGGACAGCACGTGTTTTGCAAAAATGACTCTTAAATTGCGAAGAAAAAGGCAGGTGCGTAAGTTTCCCTCCCACCCTATTTGCACATGACATCGTCTCATGAGCTGGCTTTTGGGGCTAAAATTAAATAACCTCTCGGTGTCCCATTTATTTCTTTTGTACTGAAACAGCGTGAGGTTAGCAAAGGCGTTAGCTGCAGGCCATTATATTGTGTTTCCATAATATATACAAAATTATTCATTTAGTAAGTGGATGTACAGTGGATTGTCTAATGGGTAATGAGCGCTGTTGAAGCTGATAATTAGGCTGTCACTTCCAGCCATTTCCTCCCTGGATGCCCAAGGCCGCGATGCAGGGGAGGAAAAGGAAAATAAATATAATGAAATAAAAGAAAAAGGGGCAGATAAATGTATTAAATGGAAATTTAAAGCTTGAGAAAAAAATCTTTTCGGCACTGTACTGTTAACACATGATAATGTCTGATCTTTAAATCACTGTAGCCACCAAGTGTTTTAGTATGCTTACATTCTAGAATGTCAAATAAAAATGGCATTTCATTTTATAGTGAACATTTAATTACAGTTAAAATTAATAATTGCCACTCACATCACACTTGAATTTGTTCACTGATTAACTAATAAAATAAGAAAGACAAAAGCAAGTTGTCAAAACTGTTTTCAGTAACCTTTGGAAGAGGTTCGGCTATTTTCGTCTGAGGACTCGCTGCTGAAAGCTGCTCAGGAGATATGTAAATTGTGGCTCATGCAAAGACAATAAGTTGTTGACCCTAAAACAATTTAGCATTCTGTCACAGGCTGTGCTCCCCATAATACCTCAGTCTTTTGTTGGTCGAACAGGACCATCTCTCCCTGCAACTGAGACGTGTCACGCTGTGGCAATCCATTCATTTTAGTGGTGAATTGTGCATTGTGACTGTGTGTGCGTATTTATGCGTGCGTGTGTGTGTGTGTGTGTGTGAGCATGTGTAACAGGAAGAGTGAGGGGGGAGAGGTGACTGCATGGGGAGGAAAGTTTATCACTGTCTTGTCTTTTTTGGCAGAAGCAGGCTATTCTTACAACAGACTCGACCCCTTGTTGTCCAACAACACAAATGTCTCTGCCTCTTCCTATCCCTTCACCCTCCTCTTTCAACCCCCGCTTTCCTTCAACATCTCCGTTGTCTTTTCTCAAAGATGCCCGCCCATATCTGTGCCTCTCTAATCCATTTATCTAGTTTCATGAGTGCAGTACTGGTCAAACACTGACACAAAAGCCATCCCGGGCCCCCAGCCTCAGCTGGGGGAAACGTACAACAACAAGCAACAACAAGTCACTGGAGCCCAGCAGCCGCAGCCACAGCAGGGCCACCATAGAGCCCTGCTACTCCATGTTTATCTGGCTACTTTGGTTCTGCTCCTTGTTTCAGCAGCACAATGGCAGTGAAAGGAATAGGTGGCTTGGTCATAGGCTTTTCATTCCAGGAGCGATGGGCTGCGGGAAGACACAAGTCATAGGAAGAGGTTGGAGGATTTGGTCGGAAAAGGGGAAAACAGAGGGAGGGAGGCTCTCAGCACGGCTTCATTCAAACACAAATAGCAACAAGGAACTAGTATTTGCCTGACAACTGGCTGGCTGTCTGACTGACTCGCTGTCGGTTAGGCAACTACTCATGACAACTAAACAACCCATGCGGACCCCTGCTGACACAAAAAAACCTGGCCTGGTTTGTAGCTATACTAGAAATAAACATGGTCTCTTGCTCATGTATTCCTGGTTTCCTTTCATTTGGCCACTCAAAGCGACATTCTTATGTTTTGATCGAGCAAGAAAGAGAGAAAAAGATAACAAAGTAAGACAGGGAGCGCAGTCGAGTAAAGTTTTCTCTGTCTCAGTCGAACGTTCTTTCTTACTCTGAGTAAAGAACAGAAAAGCTTTTTCACTCCTCTGCGATGAGGACAATATGCTTATTTGGAGCTCAGTCAAAGCGCTGCGCCAAATATTGGGGCACTAATTAGCTGTCCTAATCTAGAAATATTATCCTCAAATCTGATATATCCTAGTTGAAATGGTCTATTTTAAGAGACCTCGGCTGAACATAGAGGTTCATTATTATCTTCTTGTTTGCAACATGTTGGTTGATCAAAGTTATCTCCACGTGTCTGTTGTTGTTTTAAGGGCATTGACAGGGTCCAACATACACAAATAAGCACAGTTTCACTCACACACACACACACACACACACATGCACGCACGCACGCACGCAAGCACACACACACACACACACACACACACACACACTTGTACTTGAGTTGTTCTTCTATTCCATTAATGACTCCACAAGCCAATTAAAGCTGGTCTGTCTTGAGTTTTCCTGAAGTATTTGTACACAGCAGTTTCACCACAACAGAACTATATTTAGGGAAGAATGCCGTATAATTCCATCCCATCTCATACGCACCCACATTCTCTCTATCAGGAACACGCACAACCGCATGCTCATGAGCGACACACACACACAAATACAAGTGCGCATGCACACATTCCTTGTGCAGACTGCTGGAGGATCAGAAATATTTTGCCTTAATTATCCTTCAGTATGGATCATGTTCTTCAGGAAGGACTAGTAATGATGGGGTTATTTATAGTCATTCATTCTCTCTCTGTAATTATACACTACTCAAAATTGGGGTTTTTACATTTGGCATGTGCTTGAAAACGTAAATTAGACAGACAGCACTGTTGTTAAGATCTCTTTGAAGTGAATCCCCTCTCCCAACACATTTTGATGGAAAGTTTTATACCAACACTACTTCTCTTCGTTAGCAGAGTTTGTTTATCAGCACTAGTTGAACTTTTTTTTTTCAGTACTAGTTCAACAAAAACAATTGTATTGATACAAATATATATTTTATGTATATATATATTTTATTTATATATTCTTTTTTTTTTGCAGTGAATAAATTTGCAATTGTAACATGCCATAGTAGTAAATTCTGTCTTTTGACTGAATTCTGTATTATTTTTTATTGTCTTAAAAATTTAAATAATAAAGGTAAATATGGAAGGGCAGTGTTTACATTTCAGTTCAGCACCAAGTCATCCTAGAGGACGAGTATCATAACAGTGGTCTACCTCACACTTATTTAAAGACAGTTGTGCGTGTGTGTGTGTGTGTTTAATAATCAAATGCAGGTTGATATGGCAGGGAAGCCAAGGGCCTTGTGCCCCTTTTTCCTCCCTGCACAAATATTTCCAGAACGACAGATAATAAAGTCTGATTTTTCCTGCCTTCTTTTCTGATGTGATGCCATTGTGGTTTGGGTTAATTCCAGGGGGCTGTACAAAGGGAAGCACAGCCATCTGAAGTGTCATAGTGCAGCTGTGGCTGAAGCACAGGAATTTCCATTTAGCAGAGGATGCTTCTCTTTTTTGTCCTCTCTGGACACTCCCAGCACATGTGCGGCACAGAGGGTGATATCAAATGCAACTCACCATTTTCCTTCCTGCTAATGTGAAATCTTTACTCTCTCTGTCCAACCGTCCCTCTCTACCCCTGTCTGTCTTGGGTTCCCTTGTGGGTAACACTGTTCACTTATCCACTTACGGAGTGTGAATGTGTGCACTTTATATATTATCTGAGCCCTATTATGTAGATTTTTTTTTCCACTACACAATTTATTACTAATTAACTCATACATGATTTTCTAAATTTAACTAAAAATATAGCATGTATAATTCGAGTTTGCTTAAATTATTAAACAATTTCTTTCAGCTCTACAATTTAAAATGAGATGTTTATAAAGTCAGGAGTAGTATTATTCTGACGACTGACTGATCGTACAGGGATTTAAAGTTGCTAATAGTGTCTTACATTTAGAGCATTTTAATTTGTAAATGGTACACAGAAAACAGAAGAAAAGATTGTATGATTTATTTTTGTCCAAACAAATTAACTGGGCAATAAAAAGAAGATTTTTTTGAATAAAAAGTCAGAACCTTATAATTTATAGCAGATGTTTAATCCATAGAGGGCTTCAGATAAATATGATTATTTTGAAGAAATTATTCAAAATTGGAATTTGAAATGATTGCATCTGGCATAGACAAGGTTACCAATCCCAACAGCTTCTCATCATCATCAGTTATCAATAATTTCTACTGAAAGGAAACAAAAGCTGTATTACACTATCCATCCCATCACCCAAAGCAGACAATTACAATGTCAGGAGCTGTCACCTAAAGTACAGTAGCCAGTACATCCAATACCGGGTCACCTGCCAAAGCTGAAACAGAAGAAGTGCAGAACAAGCACACAATGTGTTGGAACTATCACTTCACACAAATGAAAACCTGAACTAAACAGGGCAGGCCCGTCAAAAGCCAGACTATCTTGCAGTGATACTTTTCCCCTCTGCCTGAACTGGGGGCTCTTTCTTCACGCATACTGTTCCTCTGCATGGTAGTCAGTGTAACATGGCACAGAATGCTAACAGAAGCTAGCTACGCTTGACAGAAGAGTGTTAGATCAAAGTGTTTGTCATGCAAGCTATAAAAAATGACTTGAAATAAAAATTGACTTGAAACCATCCAGTTACTGACATTTTCTTATGCAGAGCTTAAATTATTATATGAATATGAGACGCGTATTATAAGCAGTACCATTAAAATGTAATCATGGATGAAGAAACTTATGTGTGTGTGTGTGTGTTAATCTATACGAATTTATATCATTTCTAACTGGCACTTTAAAGATTTTTACTCTACACAGGGAACTTTTTGAGGAAAAAGAAATTCAGTGTGGCCAATTCACATGAAATCAACATAGACAATAAAGTACAAAACAACGTTCCAAAAAGTTGATTGTGTTCATCTGGACGTAGCGTTTTCAGTGGGAGAAACGTTTCGTCACTCATCCAGGTGACTTCTTCAGTCTGAGCTGACTGCAGATTTCCCCAACCTTATAAACAGTACATTTGCATAATGACTGAAACTAGCACCACTGAAGGAACGATGGGCTGGGAGGTCAGTTCCTTGATCATTAATATACAAATTCTCATGGCCATTGATCAATAACCGCTGATCAAAGCCCACCGATCAAGGACCACTGAACCACAGAACAAAAACAATGTTGGTTGGAAAATAGCTAGAAACCCTTACAAACAATTTTAAAATGCTGCTCTGTGTGACACCCTATAATTATTTTTAAACAAGATTGCTTATGTTTTCATAAAGGAAGAATATCCCATAATATTAGTATATCTATGATGCCAACTGTCTCCACCACCAAATTGTTGTGCATGCTATTCCTCCTCTCAGTTAAATATTCAATTATGTGTACAACTCTTCTTTACCAGAAAACTTATGTTGAATAGAATACCAAATGTCCTGACATCAACCTACACCATTACTGAGACACACACACACACACACACACACAAAAGTTCTGGATGGGCATACAATATGTATGAGCCCTGTTATTGAGACCATGCGAACCACAAGAACAAAGCGTTTTTTCATGGCAAATCATGTTCACATCAAAGTTTAAAAATACACATGCACATCTTGAGGAAATGCCATCACGTTTTCTTTGTGATCTGTCTGGGCACATCTGCAGCCAATACTGTCTAGCATGTGGTCAGCTCAGTTTTAACTGCTTTGTCTCTGCTTTAGTCCACAGGAACAATCGCTGTGGACTTTGGGCAGCAACTACACACTTGCATGCATCCATTTAGTTAGGAACACAGTACAGATGCATATCACACCATTAGCTTGAGATCTACATCTCTCCACAATCAAAACAGCACTGAGCATGCAGTCGATCTGGGTTTAACTCTCCCGATCCATTCTACCCCCATTCTTCAACAAAACTTAAAGGTACTGAAACTCCTCTACTAGAAGCAGCAATGCACCCCAGACTGAGAGCTGATAAACCAACTTCTACACTTTATCATCTGGATAAATTAAACACGTGATTCTAATGTCACCACACTCGCCACCGTCCACCCTTTGGCTGTACCTATAAATTCTGTCCTTGAAAGTTATAAAAAGAATGATACCAAAGGGGGGTATCCAGTCCAAGGCATACCAGGAATGAGTCTAACTTATATTGGTGATGAAAACTAATGAATTGTTGTACAGGGACTGAAAGATTATAATGGTCATGATAAAACATATTGTTGTACCACCCACGCATGACACTCCTAGAGATGTAGTCCGAATTTTAAAAGTCCACAAAACTTGTATCAACTGGTTAGGCAAACTCCTGTCTCCACCCCACCCACTATTCCTGACAGAGTAAAATCCCACAAGCAAACCAAGGTCTGTTGGGCCCCTACTCCAGATTGACAGTTCTGTTTACCAGCAGTCCTTCTGAACCCAGTGATGAACCCATAAGCTCATACCTCCCAACAACCACCTCAATATGGTCAGGTGGAACATGACTAACATGTCTGACTGTTCTCAGTCTGTCCAAATGCTGTCACTTCTCCCAGTGGTGGTAGCTGAAAATCACATGGACCAAATCCTCTGCCAAAGCCTCAAAGTATGCTCCAACTATGCATTTATCAAACTCACTGCTCAGTGGTGATCGGTTGATAGATAAATTCACAAGTGCCCAAGTCATAAAGTTGCAGATCTGATGACAAGACCACAAAATTAATGATCATTCTGTGGGCTAAGGTGTCCTGGTTCCAATGGTTTTTACAGACACTGTTATGCTCAAGCATGAACATCATTATGGACAAACTATGATTAGCATAGAAGTCCACTAACAGAACAGCCTGATTCCCAATGAGAGCCTGTCTAGTTTTGCTGTCTGTGCTCAGATAAACTTTGTAGTCTTCAAGTGTAGCAAAAGCGAATCCACCTTCTAGCACTCTAACCATGGACTCCAAGAACTATGGTGCTGTGAACTAAAAAAAAAGCAACCCTCACATTCAGTGTCATGACCCCAACATTTAAGGACACAAATCATCAGCTAGATGTTTGTCCAGCAATTAGACCCATACATAGAAAAACGAAACAAAAATCATATTTTTTTTCTTGTTTGTTGGTAAAAGTTTAGTTACAATTTACAGTTTGCAAGATAGAAAGCAATCCATTACCACAGACTATTGTTTAAATATTGTTTTAAAAATTATGAACTGACCATTCTGACAAATATGGCTAGACACCTAACTCAGTATTTTTACCTTATTGTGTCTGCCTATTGTTCGATCAGCAGCTGAAGCAGGGTGGCAGTAGAACTGAACTGGAAGCACAAAAGTCTTTCTATGTGGTACTCGCATATGGTTTGTGTGGCTCACAGCCCCAAGCACAAGAAATAAATCAATAAACAGTACAGCTTTTGCATATAGTGTATTCACTAAAACAGCAATACTTCACAGTTTATCTAGTATACATTTGCTAGCTGGCATAAAGTTGTCGATTTTACACATGTTAATTACCTGCACAGTTGCATGTTTTTGCATCCCTACAATTTGCAGCATGGCTCGCGGGGCATTCTAAGCAGGAAAAATGGTGTATGTTCTTCTCTTTTTAACTAAAAGTAATATATATTTCAGATGCACTAAGCCTCTAAAATATGAATGAAAGCTGTTCAAATGCCAGCAGTTGCCATGTGGGGGGCTGGAGTGGCAGTGGCTTGGACGACTGGAATTACCCCGACTTCCAAGTCCTCAGCAGGCCTCCTCCTGCCGGGTGTTGGCTTACCCGTTACAGCGATCGCTGGTTCTTTGACACAGAAAAAAGGGAAAGAGTGCAGTCAAGAACATTAAGAGAGAGACACAAAGAGAAGGATGGAGGTATGATAGTGTTGTGAGTCTCTTGTCTTCAAACAACGTCTGACCCTTGATTGACCAGCTAGCTTGCTCAGAATTCCTCTCTTCCTGTCTCCCTCATCTCATCTTTCTCACTTTCCTTGTGAAAAGCACTTGCTGAGAAAATCTTTATGAACTCCTGGGCCTGTCGGCGTTGCTGGGGCTACTTAAAAACCCGCCAGTTTAACAGCTGTGTGTATGGGCTCGGCCCCGGATAAAGCACTTGGAAGTGGCAGGGTTTACACCATAGGGTGAGTCTTTATGAGGGGCCCTCCTGCGCGGCGGCCGCTGCTGGGGCTGTTAATTGGCACACTCTGAAGTGCTGCACAGTATTTCTGCCCTTCATAATACAGACACAGGTGGAGGCAGCAGGGGAAACCAAACGTTTATCCAACGCTAAAGCCTAAAGCTCACTCTCCTCTCCTCTCCTTCATCATGATAAGTCATTTCTACATTATATAAATGCATGATTTGAACATGTTCAAATTGACCTTAAAGCAAATAACTAAGAAATAGGACGTTACTTTTCAACATTTGTACTGATATATTTTTTATTGATATTTCTTTCTTTATGTCATATGGATGCCAAATAGTAACCTTTTACTTAAAAAAAAACATTCTTATGTTAAAAATTAAATAGAACAGTCAGGCCAAAGCCCAAAAGACGACATTCCAACGTCAGCTGTGGCATTCACAGTCTTTTGCTTTGGTCAAGGATCAGAATTAGATCTTTTCTGATTCACAAGTTCAGTGTAACAATATAGTAACCACTAGCCCTGAAAAAGTCTTATTCATTTGATTAACTATGTGATGAACAGTTCCAGGAAGTATGTTTCACAATACTTGTAACAGTTTAGTTCAATTCAATTGTATTTATATAGCACCAGTTCTCAAGAACAGTCCACTTAAGGTGTTTTACACTCTGAAGGACTTACAGTATTACTACACAGTGATAATATATTCACCAGCTCCAGGAAAATAATGCAAGGTTAGATCAAAAATGTTTAGTCCACTGATGAAAGAGGTCAGAAGAAGTTGCTTTCGGGAACCTTAAAGACTACGTGTAGTTTGTTCAACTTTTTTGTCTTTTTAGGGTTATATTTGAAGAGATATAATTTTGGTTAGTCCTTGCCCAGCATCTTTAGTTATGACCAAAGAGAAAGACTTTTGAAAAACACTACAAACTTAGAGGGGGGAAAAAAGACCATATTTTTATGAGTTTGTCTGAATCCCAGTTCTTTGAAGCAATAAACAGATGAATATGCCTTCTCATGCATTCTTACATCCCAGCAAACCATTTCAATGTTTCTGCTTTTGTTTCTTTTCAGTTTCGTGTTTTTTTAACCTCCATTCATGCATATGAATTCACACACGTTTTCACATGGAACTTTTTAGGGTGCAGGCTTCATTGGAAATATTTTCAGGAAGCCCTGCTCTCTGCAGTAGTCACTTCAGATAACTATCTTACAGCATTTTCTGCACATTGCACACTGTGCACTGATGAAAACAGTCATTTTGCATGATTGCTGTCTCCTTTTTCAGTTGGGAAATCTTTCAATTTGAAATGAAATACTTAATATCACCCCACTTGTGTATTTCTTCTGGAAGTGATCAGTGCCATTTCATACACTGACGTCACTAACGCTAAATTTGTTAGGTCAGTGTGGCATTAACTTAATGTGGCTCGTGTAGAGTGATGATCCTGAATGAAGACAGGACACGATGACTTTTAAGCTGTTAAATTATCTGCATTGGCAATATATATCCTTTTATTTAAATACAAACATCGCAAAAGTGGATCTCTGGAGCCATTTGGCATAAATTGAGAATGTCATGGGAGAGAAGACAGAAGATAAGAAACAAAACCTGCTCGTGAACCTATGCACTCAGCAGATTTTGCTCACATGACAAACTGATTTACTTGAGCTACATCCCATTCCAGCCGTTGCTACACATGATACACACATGAAAGACCTACTAAAACTCAGCCATCAGCACATACCAGCAGATGACATGTATGACTGGAGACAGCTGATACAATGAGTGGTTTCATAAAATCAGAAAAGACATGTTGAGAGTATTCAACGCGGGGGGAGAAAGCTGGATTAAGAAATAAACCAATGTAAAAAAAAATGTCAGAAGAAGAAGAAAACGGAAAAGAAGAGAAAATAAAAGTGAGAAAAATAAGTGAGACAGAAAGACACAGGAGTAGAAGGAGGAAGAGCAGCTTTAAGTTGGATGAGCAGCCCATAAGGTTGCCAGATGAGCTTCAGCTTAACCACAATCCTCAAAACGGAGACAAACATACGCCAGTGTCTCCTGTATGCCTTCCACAGACGCCCCTAAATGATTGTAAACATTAGTTCTTGAGAAAAGGGAGGGCACCTCGGGGCCACTTCTCTGTATTGGATCACACTACCTCAGCAGTGGTGCTACATAATCACCAACAGATAATGTTTGGTTAGTACAGCTATTTCTTAGGACCGATTCCACTGCTGATTGTGACGGTATTGTGTTCAGGAAAGAAAAAAAAAACTTTGGCAAATTACAATAAATGTTTCTGCAAACCTGGAACTCATGTTATTCAAGTCTGATTTTGATGCTTGTGGTTTTAGATGAAACTGAGTCAGTCATTCCTGTGTTATCACTGAGGAAAGGTTCCTAACACCGACAGTCGTGCACATTTGCATAACCTGAAAACGGGCCACGGTAGGAGGACGGATTGCATGAGTGCATTTTATTAACAAAAAGTTGGAGATATCGATAGCTTGACTTGTCTACAAGAATGTTCAAGATTGTTTTTAATTTTATCAAGTCAAAAATAAAGGTAGGTATGTAATGTCATTAAAAAAACATGTTTTTTTTTCAATTTAATGTAGCACATTTATGATCTCTGTGTGTACTGCATATTTTTTTCTTTTAAAATGAAATACGAATTTAAAAAATACACACATAAAAACTGAAACAGAATAATGAGTGTTAAAATAGTTAAAAATTAATTTGAACTAAAATGAAAAAAAAAACTGGCTCTGCAACTTCACCACATCTTGCATCATTTTCCACCATTCGTTACTCCTAGTCAGTGGCCTAGGTGTTTATACATTTTATGCTATTCTGGTCTTGGGGTTAGGTTTCTGAAGAACACCACATTGCTCTGAATCAGCTAATTATTTTCTAGATTTGACACCAAACAAATCTACCCTCCATGAGTTTACATTAAGCAGGCCACGGCTCTCTGGCATTTTTCACAGATGAAACATTGTGGGTGTCACACAAAGTGCGTCTCCCTTTGTGCCTTGTTTTTACCCTTCGAGTTCTACTTCACTTTGTTTGAAGTCTCATTTATTTTACCTACATATCAGCTTCACAATTGATTAAGCTCTCTCGACACATACCCACCACGTGGTGTTAGTTTTATGTGGACATTTGGAGGCGAGCTCCTCCTCACATGAGCCATTAACGACACAGCACGTCCTGACATTATTACCATTTCCAAGCTTCCCCAAAGGGATACGAAAGGAAGCAAAATGTAAACAGACGAGACATCTGAAAGGAGATATTTGATTCAAACTTTCACATCCTCTTTTCCTAGGTTGCTTGAAAATGGAAACCTGGAGTTTGTTTAGTTTTGAGCCCCCTGAGACTGCTAACATTTGGCCTCTTAAGTATTAATTGGAGAACTGGCAGAATCTCCACAGCTGCTTAAGGTCTCCGTAGAAATTCAACAATCTCTTAAATAAAATGTTGAAAACACTGTAAATAGTTGCATTTTAAGGCTTATCCTGACTCTAGACTTTAACATGAACTGCACATATGTCTTTGAAGATCTTTATGATGCTTTGAAAAGCATCCAGGCCCAGAAATGACCTTCTGACTTGCTGTGTGATTAAAATCCCTCCTCTGTAGACAAGTAGAGATACTTGAATTAAACAACCATCTAATTAGATTACACCCTTTATGTGTGACGCTGAACAGAATCTCTCATGTATTATTCTTGTTCCCATTTATATTATTTAGAGGTCTGATTTATTGTGCTTGGCAAAATGTTCATGGATAGTGGGATCAAGTTTAACGGTAGAATTTGTCACATATATTTACAAAAATAATGGCACTTGTTATTAGGTCACGTTTAGTAACCTTGGGGAAGGGAATTAATATCATAAAGTATTCAGCAACGTCAACAACTCAAGATTCAGACCGTCTGGAACGGCGGCCTATCTAAACAATGAGAACATTGTTATTTTCGTAAACCTGTTGACACAAGTCATTGAGTACCGTATTATATGCCAGACAGCTGTTTCGACATAAACTCAAGGGTAAAGGCTGAAAAGAAAAAAAAGAAGAAGAAGAAGAAGAAATGAACATGTAAAACCCTGACTGTATGATTACATTATCCAGTATCCCAGGCAGCATACTGTAATCAAACAATTACAGGGAAGCTATTTACTGGTTGACTACTGCTGCACCCAGTCAGCTGCAGTGTCAAAGCCGACTCTCTCATATGCGATCTAAACAGAACAATTACCATTATTAGAAGATATGATCAAGTTTCACGGTGTGACCCATAAACATGAACAGAGGAGAGCATTTTCACAAGATCTGAGTATTATTTCTAAAGTGGAAGATTCCCAGGGGCTGATCTAGCTTATTAACCACAGCGGGGCAGGGCTGTAGGGAAGGGGGCAATCAGTGTGTAATCAGTTTGGGTGTGAGGCCATGTGGCAAATTTGTATTTTTGCACGAGTGTAATTA
>VOQK01013299.1:26612-36898 GCA_015052645.1 Benitochromis conjunctus
CAACTGGTCAGTGCAAACTATGAAAAGTGGTTTATGAAGACAGCTGTATTCATAAAGTCATACACTGTTATGGTCAACCACAGATGTTATAGACACAATTCAAATTAAGTGAATAAAGGTCATTAGTAATTAGCATTACTGATAATAATAATAATTATAAAACTCATTTGTTTGACTAATTTGTTTGATACTTCTAAAGGAAGATCCAATAAAAGATCAAGTACTTGCTATTAGATCAACTCATTCAAAGTAGGCATGGAAGGCTGGAAAACTGGTGCCCCGCTGCTATGGAAAAGTATTTGCCTCCTTCCTAATGGTTGTTTTTAACACATTCAAGTCTGGTTACTACTAGACTTGCTGAACCAAGAAATCACTTGCCTAACAGAGTGAATTAAGCTAAAAGATTATAAAAAGTAAAACTAACAAAATCAGTAGAAATGCAGGCCTTCCTTATCTCAGTTAGACCGGTGTTCATGGTTCAACACTAAGAAAACCAAAAACGGCATCCATGGGTGAGTTCCAAGGAAACTACTGTTGAACAAAAAGAGCACAAAGTTTCATCTTGATGATTCTCAAGACTTTTGGGAAAATATTCTGTGGACTGACAAGAAATTACAAGTCCAGTCTAGTTAAAGTCCAGATTTAAATCAAATTTAAGATGTTTTTGCATGACCCTGTATAAGGTCAAACCCCCACCCCACCCCATCTCTCCACAGCAATGTGAAAGACTCATTGCCAGTTATGGCAAATGCTTGCAATTCAACCAGTTAATAGATTTAGGGGGCAATTACTTTTTCTCATAGGGCCAGGTAGGTTTAGTTAGTGTTTTCCCCTAATCAATCATAATTTAAAAATACATTTTGTATATAATAATATAATATTTTTTTCATGAAGTGAAAAATGTAAGTGTGACAATTTTGCATAAATACCCTCCCCCAAATAAATAAATAAATAAATAAATAAATCGATAAGGGAAAAGTGCTTTAATTACAACACTGTACATGTTTCATTATCACCAATTATCTTGTAGGAAAGTTTTTTGTTATGATGTTTTTGTTGCATTTTTTCATCTTTATTTTTCTCTTTTTTGTAATAAAACACATTTGATTTTGTTAGGGGCATTGTGTGTGTGTGTGTAGTGATGAGTGTTGGAGATATTAGGTGAGATGCTTATGCTTCAAGACAGCTATATGAAAAAGACAAGCATTTCCTACAGTATATGAACCAGCATAAATTTAATCAAAGAGTATTTCTGTGAGATGGAGAGAAGCTGGGGCTGGTAAAAAAAAAATAAAATAAAAAAATAAATAAATATATATATATATATATATATTGTAAGATGAAGTACAATCACTCCACAGAATGCTTAAAAAAACAAATCAAAGTGAATATTTTGGCAAAAAAGTTTGTTGTTTTAATCTGCCTGAAATCAACTCACTCCAACCATAAGAAGCATTATTTTTTTGCCAAAGAGGGCATTGGCCTCTTGCTGCAAATTTAAGTATATCCATCAGTTTGTCAGTGTGGGATCAAAGGGATTAAGTAGATTGCTGACATCAGTTTAACAATATCTGGTAGGCTGACATACACCAGTTAGATTTGGTCACTGTAAGTTATTTAGTTAAAATGTAGCTAAACAATGAGAATCTTTTCTTCAGGAGGTACAGCAGTGAAGGACATCACACAAGATAACAAAGGATAGCGTTTTATAGTGTTTGACATCTGTTACTTTACTTTAAGAAACGTCTCTTATCTGTTTTGTAAATCAAACACCAAAATGCCCAACTGTGCATCAGTCAGTGGTTGCGTGTCCAAAATACATCTTAACACCAGAGTTGACCCTCAATTTGTTTCCCACAATGTCATTTGAGACCAGCATGGAAATGGTATCACTCTGCTGTTGATATGACAAATATAGAGTTGATCCTTGAGAATGCAGCATAAAGTTCAGCCAGAATACAACCGATAAGATTGTCTACATCCAAGACCATCAAAGAGCTTTAAAGATACCAGATGGTGGTAACATGTTACCAAAGCTGTTGCTTATACAGTTAAGTTAATTCTAAACTATTCTGTGTGGGTATTGATTACAGTTGGCATGCGATACTTTATTACAGAGTTACGTGTTTACTTATCATTTTTTAAAGCTCAATAGGTCAGTTCTTGTTTGTATGACCTTTGACGATCTCATCTTCTTGGCAATGCCATATCATTGAAACATCCCTTCAAGCACCAGCGATGTAAACTGTTATTCATCAAACTAACCACAACCACAATGTGATAGTTACAGCCTCATATGTTCCAGATTCACGATCACTATCAGTTTCATTTATTGCTGGGTTGATATGTAATTAAATGCCCTAAAAAATTTTAAAAAAAAATGTCCATTGTGTACTTGTGTCAACCAGCATGAATGGCAAAATATATAGAGAAAATGTTGGTGTAAGAAAAAAAATGCATAATTGTCTTAAAAGAATGATAGAAAGAAAAGAGAGAATTCCTTCTACTGAGGGTTTAGGAAAGCTAACAAAATCTTCTCCAGGAAAACATGGAAAAGAATGCCAGAAAGCTTATTTAATGCTATTTGTGGCCAGAAACCTACCAAGACATCTGATGCAAATCTGTTAAATAAATTCATTTTTCAGGTAGAAAACTACAAAGGTATTATTTCATTCAGATGAGCCAATGTAGAGTTGCAGACTTTAGTTTCATTTGTTCTTCATACAGTATGTTTGTACACAGGCTGAGTTGGTCACCTGCCCCAGAGGATTAGAATGTTAACCAGTTTACATTCTGCCCACAGCTTTTGAAATGATTCAATTTTCCTAATCTTGTTTAGCTTTAGAGTATGTGGCTCTGAGGCAATATAGCATCCTTTTTCAATCGTGCATCCTTTTAGTCCATTTGCATATCTAAATTTTGTACTGAAACTCAGGACAGGCTGTGCTTTGCGGCCCTCTGAGAAACTGCAAAGCAGTGCTGGGTTAACCTGCAGGCTCAGAATATGTTTGATGGGTAGAGATAGTGACTTGTTTTTTTTTTTCTTTCTCTCTCTTTTACTCCAGTTTTCTGAGAAATGCTAAGCACTTTGTTGTTACGATGGTCAACTATTTGTCATAACTTATATCGTTCTACGTCCTCCCAAATGGATAACATTAATGGTGCTCTCTCTTTTCTCCCTGTAGGTAAAATGAATGCTTTAGTAAAAAACATATTCAGTTTGTGGCTTGTTTTCATTCTCCCTCTTTATTGGAGCACTGTACAACATAAGAAATAAGAGCAATACCCTATGCAAAACATTTAAGCAGTCTCCTTTCAAACTCAAAACATTTATTATTTACTTTGAGGAATTAAAAGAAATTGCAATTTCACGTAATCCTCTAAACTACCTAACTCTACAGACAAATTAAAAGTATTTGAAATAATTCAAGACTCCACATCGATGCTGCAAAAAAGCACACTCCTGTCTTTCACTGGTTTGTACTCACAGATGAAGGCTGCAATTACCTGCAAGAGTTAATGTCCACTGATGCGTAAAATATTTGTGAAGTGCTGAGAGGTTTTCCATTCTAAGTGGTCCCCAATGACTTGAGTGTTAAGTCCTTATGGCAAGATGATGCAGAAGACATTTGTTACTCAGATTTAGCCAGCAGGGAAGCAGTAGACTAAGTGGAACCAGATTTCCTCCTCATATTTGCGCAAATGCTTGGTTTACAAAGTGAGCTTCAAGTATGAACTGTGTCTTAAGTGATATAGATTCTACAATGTACAACCTAGTAGGCACTGCACTTACTGAGATGAAAATAAATGAATTTAGGGATGTAGTTTTCTTTTATGTTTTTTAAATTTTATATTAAAAAATACAGTTGAAAGTGATACATTATTATCAGACAAATATAAATAAAAAACACTGATAACAGGGTGACATTTATTTGACTTTTTATTGGCATCTCCTTTAGAGAAACACAAATTAAAGTTTTACATAGTACCATCATTTATTTATTTGATAAACAGTAACCCTGCAAATATTCTAAAATGCAACTTGTACAGCGAGCATAAACAAGTTTTTATCAGTGGGATTATAGAGCTCCTTCTTGTGTAAAGGATGCACAACACAGAATATGAATATTGTTTCAGGTGCTTTAATATATGACATGAAAAAAAAAAAAGATTAATCTTTCTAATCCCAAAAGACCATCTTGATCTCAGAGCTTGGATGCTCACTGTGAATCGAGCGGGGGGGGAAAAAGTATTAAAAAGGGACAAATATCGCTTCTCCATTCGCCGCCAGATGTATGTGATAAAGCGAAATGTCAGCCAAAATAGTAAAGCGGTATGTCAGCAAAGCCAGCTGACAGACGGAAGGGAAGAGGTAAAAATGTTCTATCATGTCCGACAAGGTGTTCTTTTTGAGATTTAAAGATCACTGCACAACTTTAAACATGTTTGTCACTTTTTACTCTGACGCAGAGAACTATCATGGGCTTCACAAGAACTTTATCGGCTCAGGCTCAAGGTAAGGGAGAGGAGAAAAAAATGTCCATTCCCATTTATCTTAGCCAGGTTCCCTTCAAAGGCAACAAATAAATTACAGTGTACATTTGATACAAATTGATTTCTTAACTCAAATAACAATGTTGTCCCCCCGGTCAGGGCCATGTGTCACTCAGTCGCCAGTCTGAGTGAAAGCCTCAATCTGTCTCTGTGATAGAAATAGAGCTGACACATCTCCACCAAGGAATGCTAATCACGCGGGCCTGGCCTGGCCCTTTGTGGGCAGGCCATGATAAGGAAAATCAGTTTCCCCTCCTGTCAGACAGTGGGGCCTGCGCCCTGATCGCTGTCTGGGAGGAAACAAGCCATGGGTCTGGAAGTTACTGTCCTAGTTGTTTTGTTGTCTCGGTGTAGCTACATGACGGTGGATAGAGCAGGAGAGAGAGAGGTGGAGAGTCGGAGAGACGAAGAGGTGCAGTGAGAGAAAAAAAAAGTGAGGGAAATGGAACGAAGACAGGAAAAGGCAGAGGTGACAGGTAGATAGTGGGGGAGCTGGGTAAAAGACAGAGAATGAGAAGGTAAGAGAATGAAAGAAAGAGAGAGGAGGGAGAGATAGAGATGCACACACCAAGGGAGAGAGAGAGAAAGCTCGGGACAGATGCTATGGTTTTAAAGTCTTGGTGGCAGCTGCAGCATCAGAGATGGAGCTGAAGTTAACCCCACTGAATATCTTGAGCCGATCTTATCAGCGCCTGGGAGAAATGAGATATTGGCAGGAGCTGTTGAGTGCTCTCACAGCTGAGCAGGTTAATAGGGTTGGAAGGCAGGCCACAGGCTAATTGGATTTGCCGTGGCTTGATAAACAGTGGCAAGCCTTTTTTTTGCCAGCCAAACATACAGGTCGACTTCGCCACCCTGCTTTAGCCCCCCCAACTCCCCACAGCCCGCTTCACTTCCAAACCCCGTTGTAACCACAACAAGGGAAGGAGAGCAGGGTAGAGCAGAATGAAGGCTATTTTCTTCTTCTTATTCCCAATAGACCACGCTAGGAGGGTCTGTTTGTGTATGTGTGCTTATGTGCTTGTGTGTGTCTGTTTGTGTACATGTGTGAAAGACAGAGAGAGAGTGTGTTGGCCATCTACTGATTTTAATCAAATACCATTTAACCTGTCTGACCTCTAAGAGTCATCACACATGGCCAGATCAAGCTGGTTGTTCTTCTCGCTTGCTCGGCATTAGAGCTGCGGGTGTAAAGAGGTCGTCTGTGCGGACTGTTATTTCAACAGCTTTCTGTTTAAAAGAAATCCTAGTTTCCACGTCATCACCCTTTTCAATCTCAGACCAAAACAAGTGGTATTTGTTTGATAAGACCCAAACAGAGCATGGGGTTGAGTATTTGTGGATTCAAGAAAGATCAAAGGCCATTCTCAAAGCTATGTGTAATATATGAACGTGTTGAACCTCAATATTTTAATGTAATCTAATATAATCGGTCATACTCATACAATGACACATTCATATTACCTATGTGCACAAAAAGCTCACATTTAAAACTACACTTCCCAAGGCAAGGCTCCTTGTACTAATTTATATCCTCATACTTTTGACTGTTTTGATCATATCTAAGTAGGTAGCCAGGGTTTGATTCTGAATCTTTGTCTATGTTTTGTTTTGCCCGAATGCTGTGTACAAATACGCTAAAGTGAGTAGTATTTGTACTTTGAGTGTGAGGGCAAGGAGGAAAGCGTGTCCATCAAAATCTATTTACAAGGCGAGGGACTCCGAGGAGCAAGTGACACAGACACATTTAATTTTTTTCTTCTTTTTTTGAAGGAATAGTACCCAGTGTGAAACACCCTGGGGTGTCACACTGTCCTCATTTATATAAACAGCCCCGACCGGTGGATAACTCCTCTGCATGCTTGGGTGTAGCCAGATTGGCTTAGTTAGTGAGCACCCCACACAAGACAACCCAAGGAAAAAGTGTTTGGAAATAGAGGGGGAGAAAAAGAGGACAGTGCACCAGGCTGCCTCTGGATATCCATTTGCAAAAGCAAAAACATCAAGGACTCAGACAGCTTTGAAAGGAGAAACTAAAACGGTGATTGATGTGGAAAAGGATGTTGGATGTCGACTGTTGGACAGACTGCATTTGGTAAAAGTTCACAAATTTGCAGATAAGCTCCAATGTAAACGCAGAAAGAACCAGCCAAAAGAATGATAATGGCGTTTAGGGACAGACAGCCTACTATCTGTTTGAAAAGTCCATCTGGGTAAAGGTTGGTAACATTATAGGAATAAGGCCAGTCTAGGCGTCCATGTGTGTTCTGAAGAAGACCTACTATTGGCACTTTCAGGGGGTTACAAGCACTACAAACAAATCCCCATTTGCTCCTAGGGGTCCTTCTAAATGGACACAATCTTTACATTATCAGGAAAAGCAATTACAGTAGAAAGTATGTAGATGGAAAATTAGATAAAAAAAGAAAGAAAGACCAAAAGGAGATGAAAACTAAAGAAAAGACAGAGACAATTTCTTCATCTTTTTATTTCAACCATAGCATGAGATGGCAAGGTTGAGGAAGCAGGAAGTTTGGCATGAGCCATCTAGCAGACTGAATTCATCAACCACCATAACTTCAACTTGCCCATAAAGAATTTATGAACCTTCTGATAGTAATCGGCTGCATCCATTTCCTGAAGAAGAAAGGACAACTGATGTCTGTTAAACAGCCCAGAGGGACTGGCCTCCACAGAAAGAGGGGCGACACACACGCACGCACACACACACACACACGCACACACGCACACACACACACACACACACACACACAGGGATGTAAGCAAATATTTTATGAACAGAATGTGCACAGACTCACATTCTGTATACACATGCAGGGATGCAGATACACACTCCAGAGCAAGGCAAAAATAGTTGCACTCGTTAAACTTTTGAAACACTAATGATAGCAAACGTTGCTTTTCATCTATGTGCAATAAAGTACTTGTAAAGAAAAATATGTGACTTTAAAATATCATAATTGAAATGCTATTGAAAGCAAACACAGATATGTAGTTTTGAAAATAGTATCCTTTGTACAGCCCTTATGTGATTAACTACTCTTTAGTTAATCACATAAGGAATGAATATATTTTTTAATGATCATTTTTTTCCTGATTAGTCAAAATAGGTAGATTTCAAGAGATTGAAATAGTTAATATATAGTAGAAACAATGTGCTCTCTCTGTGCTATCAGGGATGCTCCATAAATCTCACCCCAAAAAACCTTCATATTAAAAATTACAATATAGCATATCACATCAGACAACAACAGAAGCTGGAATCTGATCAAGCAAATAATTCTTCCACTTATTTTACTGTCGTCAGTGTGGTGTGAAGTGACTGATCTTCAATAATACTAAGCTATGCTACGTCTCTATCTTTTTTCAGTTTGATTTTCTGTTAGGTTCATTTGAATGTAATTTTTTTGCAATTTTACAGTTTTATTCTACAGTGACCTTTTTTGACAAAGAATCATGGTAGAAATAATCCCAGCTAAATGGAATTTTCACTCTTTCCTTCTTCTGTCCTGTGGCAACTAAACAAGGTGGTTTGAGGACAGAAGAAGGAAACTTCCCAGATCACTGTAGTAAATTGACCTATCATAAAGTAATCAAGTAAAAAAGTGAAAAAGAGAAGAGTGAGTAAATGAGCAAATAAATTGTTTCCAATACTTGTCCATTGTGTCTTACAGTTGATCATTAGTGATGGATTTCATGGATATGCCACTGAGAAATGCTGGGCTTAGTTTCCAATATATCAATGTATTGACACATGTTTTATTGTGCAAATTTAGCTTCCTTTCATACAGTTGTCCACATGTTAATCATATTAGCAATTATCTAAACAGATCTATATCCTATTATCTATGTCCTATGTACTTATATGAACCATTCAGTGATATACATTGTTGATCCTTAGAGATGTTGTTTATCCAGGGGCCATTCTCTGATCTACAGATCAGATCACTCCATCCTGTAAATGTGGGTTTTAAATGTCCCCTATCACTTATTCCACCCTTAGAACCATGGTACTTGTGTTATTGTAAAAAGTAGACAGCATATTAATGAATAGTGCAAATAAAAGGCTAGTCCAGTGTAAAAACTTTTTCAGCAGTCACTGACAATATGACACATGGCGTTCCATCACTGATTATACAGTTTGTATAAAACTGAGACTTACTCACAGCTACATATATAAACATTCTCTTTGTCTTTTTGTTTTTGTCTCTTTCTCCTTTTGTCAGCTGAAGTAAGTAGCAGATAATTAGCACCTTAACTTGTTCTGGGCCCTATTTATGCCTCCAGGTTTGGGATCTGGCTCTATATAAAGTGGACAGAACTCAAGCACCTTATCTGGTATTGCCTGTGTTTTCACAGCTGACCATTCCCGTCTTTTTTCCTGACTATCGTCTTTCATGCTGTGCTCAAATTCCATTCCTCACACATCAGAATGGGGACATCCATCTTAACGATGACATCTGTGGTGAATTTCTCAATAATTTAATAGTCATTTCGACACAGGAGGGGCTAAAGGAAAAGGTTTTAAAATGTAAGGAACAGGGGATTATAACTTATAAAATACTAAAACCTCAATACGTGGGTGTGGAGTGGTTGTGTATAAAGTTCAGATTTGGTAATTCAAGTTAATGTGGTTTGGGATCCTCCAGAGACTGGACCATAATCCATGGCATGATACACTGAAGCCCAGTTTTACCAAGGCCATAGGTTCCACATAATATTATTATGTTGGAGTTACAAGAATATGGAGTCGGACTAAGTGTTTACTTTTCTCTCAAGAAAAGGCTGTTAAAGCCAAGAGTAACACCACATTTTACAGTGTAGGAACACATGTCATGCAATGAAATGCTTATGTTGGTCTTACTACCATGGTAACAGAATGGATTGGATTTCTTCTTTATTCTCACGCCAGACCCCTAGATCAGTTTTTATTCTTATTGTTTTAAATCGACCGTTCCCAAATAGAAAACAAATTTACAAATCGGTATTATATGAGGCTGTTAAAAGAGCCCACTCTGACACATTTTCAGACAACAGTGTTTTATGAGAATTATCATCTGCCCAAACAACTATATGTGATTTGTTTCTGCCATGGTACATATGGTGTGGATGATGTGCTTTAACAGGCCCATCAGTCAGTTAATCTTAAAGAAAATAGCAGCAGCAGATATCTCCGTCTCTTTGAGGCAAACCAAAGAGAAAGCAAAGGACAGAAGGGGGATTCAAAGGAGAGCAAAATCAGGTCCTCTCAGAGATGGAGAGGTTGGTTTAGAGGGGGGATTAAGGCACTCCCTCACTGTGGAGCCTCCTTTTATAAGGTACATCATATTACTTCAGCTTCACACTTTCATAGATATACCATCATCTGCCTCCCACCAAAGTCGGGCCGTTATGCCTGCATAGTCTGTCTCAAACAAGATTAATACTTATACACTTGGCGTGTAAGGAAACACAGTGACAGTAAGCTGACAGTACTTACGGTATGTAAAGCTTACCCTCAATTCGATGTGTTGGTTAATGTGTAACCGTGTGGAGATCATACCCTAATGCACCTCAGTGTTTGGTCAGCTCGTATAAAGTCCTGTGTAAAAAGTATGTAATACAAGAAAATCTTGTTTATTTTAAATGTTCCCTTTACTCATAGCGTTCCAGCATAATGCAATCATTTGTTTCTTACACCAATTAACTAGGACATGGACCAAGACAAAAAT
>VOQK01013299.1:57024-69542 GCA_015052645.1 Benitochromis conjunctus
TTTTTTTTTTTTTCCTGGTTTTGTTTTTTTTTTTTTTTTTGCCAAGGGGAAGAAAAGGGGAAGGACTGAGATGATAAAAGGACAGTGGCCTTGGTCAAAGGTCAGCCACTGTGATCTCATTGTTGTTCCTTTTGGCCCTTTCAAGAAGAGAATTTTGTATTTCATTACCTTGGGATGGAATTTAACCTATTTCTTTGACAGCTTTCACTGAAGTAATGGATGTTAAGGGCTGTGAATGCATGTCGAGCTGTAAAAACACAGACTGTGTTTTCGCTTCATATACAGTGCATTTTATTCCAATGTAATTAACAATATATCAGTGATAAAACAAACAGATTTACAGCGTTCTCCAGGTATGAAGACAGTTTACCAAATCAAACATTTCTAATAAGGACATATGGCATCATTCATTCAGCATTAGCATATTGTTTAGATGCAGTGCAACCTCAAAGGCATTATTAAAAATGTGTGTCTGTAAGTAATAAACTTTATAAAAAAATATTTTTTAACAAAATATAAACTGTAAAGTTTAATAATATTCACTCAAACTGAATTTTAAACTTTAGAAGCTAATCTTAACCATGATTTTCACTTTTTTGGGGGCAAATAAAGATATTTTTATAACATTCATTTTAAAATATTTTACTAATTCTGTGGATTTGTTGAGTTGTGCAAGTTATTCATGTGGAGGAGTCCAAGAATATTATCTGGTTTTTGATGCCATAAAAATACTTGAATACATTATAACATTCATATGATTGAAGTCTGCCATTCAGATCCTAATATCATGTATATTCATTTTTTACACTGGCCAACTCCGGTATGTTGTAGGTCGACTTCTGCCATAGTGTAAATTACAGAAAAAAGAGGCTAATGTATATTGCAATTGCAAGTGAGACAAAAAGCGTAAATCAGTGGCATACTCGGTTTTGGATCAATAGAAATACCTTGTAATGCTATCTACGGATTACGTTGTGCATCAAAACACAGAATGAGACCCTCACTTGGATTCAGATTAAGTCTCAGATTTAAGTTCATCGCCATTTTGATTAATGCCCTCCAATTTTCTGAGAGATAGTTTTCTTACAAAGAAGAGATCCATTTCGCCCGCAAGATCGAAAGTTAGAAGCCGCAGCATAATTGATGACCTCCCGGAACAAACGCTCTCATATTTATCACCACCTGACCTTTCTTCCAATCTCATCCATCATAAATTAAAGTTGTACAGCGGTGGCGTGGCCCTCTCTCCTCGCTTAGCACAACCTTTTGTCCAGAGGTCCCCTCCTTCGCTTCATTTGGAGCTGTTGGAAGGAGCAGCTTTAAAACCTGCAGTTCAGCACCTCTGCTGTTCAGGGCAGATGGTCATCACCGCAAGCATCTGTCAAACTCAGGCCCCCTTGCTAGTGGCCAACCAACATCCTCTCCCTTCTTTACCTTTTCTTCATCTGTCTTATTTTGTCATTTCTCTTCTATTCCTTCATCATCTTGCTGTTTATCCAGACATTACAGCCTAGACCTTTACTCTCTCCTTTTTACATGTGTTTATTTGCCAGTATGCTTTCCCCTTCTGTTTCTCTCAGGTTCATGTTTGTGTTAGATTTACATGAAATTATGCACTGCTAATTTACATCTGTCACAGTCGCTAGCTAATTGCCCCATTTTTAAGCAAACACGGAGAGATTAAAAAAAAAAAAACTGAGGGAGAAAAAAATATTCAAGATGGCAAAAAGATTTAACTGTGACAGTTTAAAAACAAAAGCACAGGATGACCAGCAGAAATGGTAAGTTCTGTGATTATTAGAGAATACTGTTAAGGAAGTATCTTAACCCGTAACAGTTCAGCTGTTTTGTTTTTTTTTTGTCTTTGCCATGTACTTAAATCACCAGTCGGAATCATGTCCCTCTCTCACGTCACCCTTTCTCCCTCTAAAGACCCCACCCACCCACACACACACACACACACACACACACACTCCATCCCCTTACTAAAGGCTCCTTTTAATATTAATGAGAGGTAAGGCATTAATGTTAAAATTGAGCTTTGGGGCCAAGCCCTTATGACTCCACAGTAGTGATTAACACAAAGCAATGGAATAATTTATCATTTGTGCCATATTACCTGGGCAGATTTTCAAACTCTCCAATGAAAGGAGATCAGTAATTATGGGCTAATATCTCTGCCAATTATGGATTTTATATGTCCAGCTTAACGAGGGGTAAAATCACTATTGTATTGATGTAGAAAACATGCATTTTAACCATCTTGTCAGATCACCGGGTCTCATCAATAAATTAATCTTTCCGTATTGTTACACTCTTGTGCTTATATTACAGCCTCTAGAGCTAGAGGAGAACATTTTCTAGCCATATAAAGCTTTCTCACTTTATACGTGACCAAATGCAAAAAGATGTAGCGACAGTATTTTACAATTTAATAGTCCATTTTCTCTAATATTTGACTTCAAAGTTCCCACTCTTAGTGTCTTTTTCTGACCCAACTTAATTATTTCTTAGATGTTAAAGGATGTATTCTCTGCAAATTAAGATAAACCCTATAAACTTGCAAAGCTGCTCTTCAACAGCTAGTGAAGGGGAGCAACTGAGTCCAAGCAATTCATATGTTTATGCATTGTCATTCAGTGCATGACTACCCCGCACTCCCACCAGAGGCAGCCTACAAGTGACCCCTGAAAAGAGGGGGTCAGGGAGTAGGTCGTGCGGAATGGCCCGGCTGTTGGCGCTGACATTCTCTGACAGCTTTAAGTAGATCTCTTTTTAGCCATTTATTTGCAGCGTCTAGAGGGAGGGAGAGAGAGCAGCATGAACAAGAGCAGAGCATGACTTCCTCTTTAAAGGGGAAACTGAGACTATGATGCTGAAGTGAACTTTCCTTGAATGCCAGAACAGAATCCCTGAGTGAGACCTTGAAGAGATTCGCACTTCAGCAGCTCTACTGTTAAACACCAGCATGACTGAATTTACTATACTTATCAAACTTTAATTACTGTAGTTGTGAAACAATTCAACTATCAGCGTGACTCAAGCATACAGCAGCTAAAGCTAGTGGTTGCTACTGGAAGTCATGCAATGCTGTCTTGAAAAAAGACAGTGTGCACATATAATACTGACGCTTTGCAGAAGCATTTTCTTTAATTACAGATAAAGTGTAAAGGTGACTTTGGTACACATGGTAAATGCATTGAATACGACTGCTGTTTGAGAGATATTGCTTCAAGAATTACTATTAGCATTCAAGCACTTATAAATTTAAGTTCATGAAATAACTGTAAAACAGTCTAAGCACAATGTGGAACTTTGTGACACCAGCAGGCTTGAGCCTGCCGTCTCTACAGGTGTTTCTGCACTACCTGCAACAACATGTGTTTATATGTACACAAGTCACATTCTCTGGTGTACAGGTGACACCATTAATCTCTTGAGCTCAGCTCAATAGAAGCTTAAGTTCATCTGTGTGTAAGTCAGTATTGTCTCATACAAAACCTCGATCTTGGATTCCTTATCCATGCTCACAGATTTGTAAATCATGGTCATTCATTTTCAAACACCTTTATTTGAAAGATTTTTCTGTTGTCCTCAAACTACAAGGTTTTCAATTAAAAGGTGGACAATAAATACAACATTTTACATCTGTCAATTGCTGAAAAATACAATGTGTCAAGAATACCGGATTTCTCTTCATTTCAATAGATCCGTTTCTAATCAAACCCTGTCTACCCTGTTAAATTCATTGTTTTTCTATTAAAAACTTTGCAGTGTTAGTACAGAACAGCAGTAACCCTGAAGAGCCTTCGCCAATGAGTGTAGCAAAAACCCTTCAGGGCTTTAAGAATAAACTCTGGACAGATTAATAACTGACGTATTTGTGGCTGTAGTCGACTTTTGTTAAAATGCAACTCTATCACACACTATGTAGATGGAGTATGCTTTTAAAAGGCGTTGGATTTTTTCCCAAGGCTACTGTGAGTACATTTGCCCCCGATAGCTCTGCAGCACTTGTACTCAGAAGACTCCAGTCCAATACTCACTGTCTTGTAATGTATAATGCATTTTTTATCTCCACTGAACCAACAGGCCATAGATTAGCATTATAGATTCTAATTTAAAGTCTTGTCACTGCTTTCCTTGTCTAGAATTGTAAGTGCAAGGTCTGCCATCTGCTTGCAATAATGAGCCTGACAACCCTAGTAAATGTGCTTTTTACAATCATAATGGCTGGCGTATTGATCTTAATGGACGTAGCGTTGGCTTGTTCTATCAGTCAGAAGGAAACAGTGGGGCACGGTGAGCAACACTATCCGCATCTAACAGATTAGTTGCTCCTAGGCAGCCCTCATGGCCACTTCATTGATATCATTAAGTCGCCATATGTTTTGCTAATGTACCGCAGTTTTCAGAGGCCATGCATATTAAGACGCGCTCACCGTAAAGTTGCTTCTGACACTGTGACAGGCCGTAAAGAATTCCTACTTTCTCCTCTTTCGTCTCTTGTGATTGTGTGTGTGTTTGGGTGTGCGCAAATGTGTATATGTGGGTGTCAAAGGTAAAGATCCTATTCCTTCTCAGTGTCTTTTTTGCTTCATGTGCTTGCATTTCCACTTTAGCAAACACTCCCAGTTGTTATCCGCATTCATTGCTAATTAGAGTTTTAAAGAGAAGCGTTAGTGTCATTTAAAAAAAATCTTTTTTTCAAGTTGTTCACACTGAATTATGTATTATTAATCAACAACTGTTAATTAAACAACTGTTAATTTAGACAATGCATCAGGCTTACTACAGTGCCAGTAATTTCACAATATGGCGGGAAAAGATTTATCACAAAGTCTCATTTGTAGCATAATTGACATGACAACAATGATCCATTGGCAGTACAGAGTAATGGGTGGCTCTGCCCTTTAACCTCACCGAATGAACACGTTTAGTTGTGGCTAAGGCTCAGTGATTTATTTCTGACAATATTACAGCTTCTGAAGTTGCAGAGCTGGACACCTAGCACACTGAATGGGACATTTATTAACTAGGCAGAGCACAGTTCACTTTTACTCTCATTCCATTCTGTGAAGGCATTTACAATTTATTTGCCCTTCGGATTTCTACTGTTTAATGGAGTGAAACAAATGGTGCCAGATCATGTGTTCACAGCCAAAAGTGGAAAGTTATTTATTAATAATATATTAAACTAACAGGTTCTTATCACTTCACAAATAAGCTTATCAAGTTTTATAATACTAATTAGCGGTCAGATATAAAAGTACCACTTTCGGTGCCTATATCTGTGTTAATAGACATATTAACTCAAATATTGCTAATAAAGGAAGCCCATGATTTTTTCTTCAAAAAGAATTTATTCACTTCTTTGAATTCCCAGATGGTATAAACGATTTATATAAGCACACTCCTTCCAGCGCTAGGTGTACAATAACGTGTGGCCCTGAGGCCGAGTTTGTGTCTCCTCCTGGTCTAAAACCAGCTAATCTCCCCCGTGTAAGGTAAATGCATTAAACACTACACCACAAAGCTGATTATTTTGAAGACAGTGATTGTAACTGATGGCCTAAACAGTCACTGCTAAACAGCTTTTACTTTATGCACAGAGAGGAGCTGAATGGTTGGAGAGAGTAGGAGAGGTTAGAAAGAAAGAACAAAAAAAGTCATTTTGCAGACACAAAGAAGCACGGACAGACTCTAAGAAAGAGGACAGAGAGAAAGAACAGAGAATGGAATTAGGCTTCTATAAACAAATCAACACATCTATCACCCTGGGCCTCCTGTAAGGGCCATCGGGTCACTGGTGTGTTTGCACCAATCCCATCACTCACTCAGAGTCGACAGGCTGGCCAACCACAGTCTGCTTTTCCAATCCAGTCAACAAAGCCCAGGCCCTGGCACTGTCTGTTTAGCTAGAGGGGAAAACTGTCAGGAAAAGTAAGACGAATGAGCTGCTCTGATTGACTATTTCCTTAGATACTGAATCAATGGGCTTATTATCACCAGCAATTACAGTACTAATACAAACAGATGCTTGGGGAAAGACATCTGCTTAGAGAGATGAGACAACTAGATTTTCAGTCAATAGAGTGAAGAAAGCTCTTCTCTCACTGACCCTCAACAGAGGTATTTGTATTCATATGAGACCTAGAAGCAAATACACACTGGTGGAAAACGACACATGAAACTCACACAAACAGCAGTGATTTAGGATATGTATTGCCACTAGAGAAATAGTTCATTTGAAATAATATGGTTATATCACAGAGGACAACAAAGCCATTCTCCATCCCCATCTATTTTAAAGATTATTATTATTTCTAAAAAGGAAACTGATGTGTTTCTTAACTGAAAAGAGTGTGTTTGCTGAATTTATGAAGCTAAACACAATCAACAATATAGTTATTTAAATTCAGTAAATTCAGTGTTATACAATTAATTAGCTTTAAATTTGGACTAATAGGTCAAAGCAGTGATAGTTAATCAGATATAATATGTATAACTGTCATTATTTGCTTTGCGTTAATATGATTTTTCATTTTATTTCTTTATCTTTTACATCTTTTACATCTTTTACATATCTCACGTGTTCATTGGCTTCACTTTCTCAGATGACCTCTTGTTTCAGCATATTTGACCACAAGACCAAAACATGGCTGCCATGTAATGCCTTGTTGAAGGAGAATAAAAAAGGGACCTGCTCCGCTTCACTTCCTTATTATGATGTGATTCAGTCCACAGATCTCTCCACTGAGCCCCAACAGAGGCTCAATCATTTTTAACACTTTCCTCTCTCTCCTATTATCTGTCTCTAACAATAGCTGCGACTCAACACCTCTTCTTCCATTGCTCTGACACTGAAACCAGCCATTGGTGTTTCAGAGGGGAGTGAGGCATATCATTGGAGCTCAGTCCATGCAAACAGCAAGAGGGCCCATTCAGAATGGGCTCTGATGGACGTGGTGCCACTTGAAGAGGACATGCCTGACTTGCCTGTCCCTGACAACCGTCTGTGTTTGCTAGGTGGAGCATTGAGAGGCTGTGCAGTCGTTTTTGTCACGGTCTGCTCCGTTACCGTTTCCACGCTGCAGGGCTCATGGCATATACCACCATGGCTAGCTTGGTCACTAGCTCTACGCCTGAGCAGGTAGCCTCAGGAAGGTAGCCGTGCATAAAGGTCCATCCCCTTTCTCTCTTTCTATGCTGTTTCTCACATTTAATTATCTGATTTCTTCTCCTCCCGTGACTGAGAGGAGACAGGAATTGCTCCTCACGCTTTCTTGCTGTGGAGAGCTGTTGATTGTTCTCAAGAAAGCCCACAGTGGTGTGAATGAAAGGCCACCTTCTTGTTTCACATCAAATATTAGACCTTTTCACCCATGCCCAAGTGTTCGTGAGCACTGGACCTATCTTGAGAGTCAATAAGGACAGCATTTCATCTAGGTCACCGCAGAGTTTCCAAAAGGGAAGGAAATCTTTATTTAAGATTTCTGGAAACTAGGCGTTACTGCCTCCTTTCTCTCTGTTGAGGTATACATTGAACCGTGATACTGTTCTCTGTGAAACTGGATATCCTTTCTATTCAGTTTTCTCTCCACTGTAATTGGGGATACATTCTAGGTTTATAGACAGTATACACTAGGGATTCTTGCTTTGATTGGAGGTACATAATGCTGACAGATCACAAGAATTATATTCTATAACATATACACACATAACTTTTTTTTAATATTAAAATTTATTTTTACCTGGTTAAAGCACCAGATGCCTATAGTCTTTGCACATTTCACAGTTTGTTGTCACAAACCCCACCAAACAAGTCAGATCACTGCATTAGTGATATGACTTATAAAACCTTCTTAAATATCTTTATATGGGGTTTTAAGAAATGTCATACTATTATGAAAACACCAGAACTCAAAAAAATAGTCATTTTCGCCAACATCAGGCATACTCAGTATTTAGCCATTTGCTTGGGCTTTGGTAAAACAAGATAAACCCTCCTATTAAACTCCTTATGTCTTTTTTATTTTGTTTAAAAGTGTATTTATTCACAGAGTCTCAGACACAGCTCAACATGACCCAACAAGCAACACATTTGTTAACGTTTAGTGAATGTGACTAAAGGTTTTCCAAACAGCTGTTTACAACTTTTTACAGTTTTACTGCTTTGTGAAAGCCATCACATTTTGAAGTTTAAGACTTTAGGCTTTCTTTAGGTTTAAAGAAAAATCACATATACAGTCTTTCACAATCCTAAGTTTAATTTTCATGGTTTAAAGTAACATACTGGCTGCTGAGCTTTTACTGCCACAGCACTATGGTCTGAAGGGCATATACTGTGAAATCATAGTTCAGTACAGTAATTTTAAAACAGCATTCTTCTATGTTATGCTGATTTGGTGTCATGTAACCTCCTTTAGTCTATTTCTGAACTGACACTGGTGGAAGTAGTGAACGAAAAGACCAGCAAATCAGATGAATGGGCCGGGAGGAAAATTAACCCCCTGCTTATGTGGCGATTCCATTTGAAAATCACCTAATTACGTGATTATATCATTAGGAATGGGGGAGCGGGCATTTCAAAAGCCCCCAGTGAGTCTGTCTGTGAAATAAAAGACACAAAAGGACCTTAAAGGTAATTAATCCATTTAACTCCCCAGCTCAAACTCCACATGCCACAGTAGACAACACAGCGGTCCCACAGAACAGACCAAGGAGGGGAGGAATGCTAGTGGATTGCTTTACAGGAGTAGCCCTTTGAAATATATATACATAAATGACAAACGTACCATTCTCCTGAAGCATGAGGCACAATGTGAAAGTCCATTTCTCCATCTCCATCTCTCTCTTGTGGGAATAGTTATGCGACAGCAATTATAGGTTTATGTACTGTACAGGGTTTTTTTTTTTCAAGTGCCTGTACAATGGTTAATGATGGCATGCTGATCGGAGCAGTGCACAGTTACTGTATTATAGCTCGGGAACTCAAATTGTTAGTTTTTCATGCTGACTGTAGCCTAGAATATTTAATCTCCATCCGTTTGTGGTCCCTCTTGAGGGATAAAATTATTCCTGTGGATATAGATTTCACATTAGAAGATGGCCTAACACCACTATATTAAGTAGTCAAGGATTATACTGTAAGTGGATGTTTTAACCCATTAAGGCCTGTAGGAGCGTGCGCACTCTGTTTTGTGTAACAATTTTTAAATCTCAGAACAATCCCAGTATAATTGCAAACATAACACTTTCTATGTTGGAATAAATGTCAGCGCGAACTATCGCATGTCCACCAGCACCTGCCAAAACCGGAAGTGAGGTCATTTTTCGTGGGAAACGTAGTTTTTTTTTCCCTACAGGGCATTTAAAAAGATTTACTGGTGTTTAAAAAAGTCATGTTTGACTTTATGCCTTTCTGTATAGTTTCTGGGAAACATGTAACTCAAATTGCACTGTTGGAAATTGTCTACTTTGATGCACATGCTGCTTTTTGCAAATTTGCATTATACTATTTATTTTAGTTTTTCTGTAGTATATAAAAATTGGTGTATCTCAAAAATAAAACTATGAAGACACTCAAAGTAAATTTCCTGTGGTTGCAAACTATTTTGTGCAACTTTTTTGCCTTTACTGTTTTGAGGGATAAACCTCAAATTTCTCTAACTGGAAATATGTGTAAAAAAACAAAACAAAAACAAATTTTCATTTTTTTGTAGTTTCTGGCACTTTTTTCGATTTATGTAGTTACTATGGACTTAATGCATACATATGATTAAAATTTGGGTATAACAGTTGTATTGATGTATAGCAACTTAAAATGCTCCCAAAATGACACTACAGCAAGTAACAATATACAGATAAGCTCTGGTGGACTTGGTTCTATGGTGGGCTTTAAAGTAAGAGACTGAGACTATTTTACACTCGTTTAGATTGTAATACATTCATAATAATAAGGTAATCTTGGCTGACGTTTTAGCATATTTGGATAGTATTACTATATTATTATGCTTAAATTAATCCTACCTCAGGTGTCCAGAATTGTGCTTTGCTTAAAAGCAGTGATGTAAATATTGTGTTTAATGCTCCAGATTATGTTTGGTAGTTTTTGTCTTATAAGCAGGAAACAGAGTTGCAAAATGCAAAACTGCCCATTTCTATTTAATAACATATTAATAACCTTTTAAAACAACCTTAAAGAAAAGGAGCCTCTTTCACAGCATATTTTATATCTGGATGATAAAACATAACAATGTAAAAATATTTCATGGTAGGAAAGAAAGTGGTTATGAAATACATATTTAAAATGTTCAGTAAACAAAAATAAGATGTCATTCATGTTCTCCCACTTATCCAATTTAGGGTCGTGGAGGGCTTCGCCACATTCATCACTGACTGACCTCGAATCAACCAAAGATCCAGCCTCTCCTGCAGAAAGTAGCACCAAGCCGCCCGCTGGCATTCTGAAACATTCAAAGTTTTGAATGAAGGACAACGTTAAGGCAAGCATGATGTAACTGACAGTTCTTTGAGCAACAATTTCACAGATATTTCTTGTCTCATTAAAAAAAATCCACCAATTTAATTTGTGTATGCAGTAAAATAATGAATGTATCTATTTCATTTTCTCCCCAAAATAGCAAATTGGAACACACTGGAATATTTAACGTTTATGATTATAATAAACCACTACTAAATTGACTGGAGGTGGATGGTTATATTCTGATTCCTCACCTAAACTGTTGAAACTGGAGTGCAAAGTTGAATGTTTGGAACCTAAGGTAGGATTAATTCAAGCATTATAGTAATACTATCCAAATATGCTAAAACATCAGCCAGGAGTACCGTATAATTATGAGGTTATTGAAATTTAAACTCTGTATAAAAATGTGAAAATTCAAACTCGCAGACACTACGTTCTTATTTCTAGCAGGTTATCATATTGTTACCAAGGTATAATGCTACCATTACTACTTGGTTTAGCCTCATGCGGTCTTTATTGTCACATTATTATGCCCAGGTTTGGGGTCCTTATTATCCAGTTACATAAATTTTAGCGCAATATTACTCAACTGTAACCACTGTTGCTACCATTCGACCTGGATATTAACTGGTTATTACTTTGGTAATTTAGTGGTAATAACGTAGAAATAATTATATTATTACGTTCCCGTTTCTGCCTTTTTACCCCACTATTACTATTGTTATTGTGCTGTAACAGAAAGTGCTACAAGTATATTTATATAGTTTGTGTTAGGTATTATTACCTGTATAATTCTCAGTGTGCACTCCACTGCTTTGCGCTAATATAGACAACAGCAACATTTTTCCTGGCAACTGAAATTTCAGTAACTTTCATAGATATTCAATATCTAATTCTCCAAATGCAACTGGTAGTTAGCATCTAGCTTAGTTAATTAAGGAGAGCTGATTTATAGAAGGTCAGACAACAGAATTGTGCCCTGTAAGGAAAATAACGATATAAGACTCATAATAAACTACAAACAGTTATATATTGCCACCATCGACAGGATTTATGATACAGGTTGCAATAAAATGGTGGTGGCTGATAAATTTTAATGGTGCTTGTTCCTAATAAGGCCTTGAGGGAGGAGGGGGCAGTGTGTACGGTGGGATAATGTGTCACGAGTAAGTACTGTGGCTGCAAAACTAAAGTGCAGCAGCATATGATTGATTATTTAAAGAAAGTATTTTTGGACCGATTTAATATATAAATGAAATGGATATAAAAACAATGTTATGGTGATTGCCTAGGTTGCTGCAAAAAACTGCAAATATTTTTGCCCTGTTAACGTACTGGCTGCTTGCACTTAATGCAGCAGTATTCTGATACAATTTACAGTGAAGCCAAGTTTCCACTGAAGCCTACTTCCTGTGTACTGTAATAATTCACTGTGGCTGTCCTTGTCAAACCACCTAGCCTGCATAAATATGTCATTCTTTATGGCCCCCATCAAAGTCCTGAACAGATTCATTTGAGAATAAAAACAGCATTCCTGCTCCTAGTAAATCCATCATGGTGATGAACAATCATTTAAAGTGAGTGCACAGTTCTTGACATTTGACTTTATGTGTTCAGCAATTCTGTTTGACATGGCCTGCACTGTAAGTCCGATACTTTCTATTGCATCCCGAAAGTGGACTGAGCACATTCAATCATTTCGCAATTGCAGACAATTGCAAGTGGAATTTCCACAATGAGTCTTCACCAAGGGTAGGTTTACGGAGCGGTTTATGTATTCAGGTGCAAATCTTAGAAATAAGAATGATGAAAATGTAGCTTGCCAAAATCTAGGTCTGAAATCTATTGGTGGAATGATAAAGCACCCCACCAAAGGCCTGAGGATGTCCGCAGATGCATTTTAGAGCCAAACTCCAACAGATTGGCAGAACAGTGTGGTGTAGGCCATTTGGCACAGGATACAGTTCACTTGCTGCTCCATAGGGAGACACACCCTGACCTTAGTCTCGCTCACATCTCCAAATCTTTG
>VOQK01013303.1:4700-15751 GCA_015052645.1 Benitochromis conjunctus
CCTAGATGAAAACATGTGCAAATATAGCCCGTCCAATCCACCACTACTGAGTTGTTTCTGCTCCCAAATCTCATAGTGACTCACTTCAGGAAGAGCAATCCTTGCCGCGCTGTGGTTGGTAACCCATGCCTCTCTCAGGTGCAATACTTTGTAAAAATCCCACAGCACCAAGGCTGTCTACTTACCAGGTAATGGGACTTTTAAATGACTACCACAAGCTACCTGTACAGCACACCCCTGCTGCTACACAACACATTATCAGGAGATTATCCCCTGGCATACTGCGAGTCCTTATCTTTGCGTTGCAGTTGGGATTATTTTTTTTGCTTGGCTATTTGGAGGCACCAGTAGGGGACTCGGTGATGTAATGAATGCACAACCCCCATCAAATTAAAATGACTGGACACCTACTGGAACTCCATATTATCAAATTACTCTGCAGTGCGTGCAAGTCAGCTGCAATACCACATTTAAAATTATGTATTTATGAAGGTCAGATTAATTTCTTTGGTAACCACAGCACATAACTCGGAGAACCTGCACACCACAAGCAGCGCTACATTTCTGAGCCAAGATTGCTTCTGCCATGGCAGCCCATCAGGCAGCACAGGTGACACGAGAGACTTCCAGTCAATTTCCACAGCAGCAACAGTTCCAATGCAGCCGAACACACATTGAATGAGCTTGATCTGAAATGACTGGTTGAACAGTTTGAAACCAATATGCATAACGCCACGCAGGAGAATTAGTATATTTATCAACCTCCAAGTGCACGTGTGCAGCCTTGTGTGTATTTCTGTGTGTACTGCGTAGAGGGTTTCTTGACTCCCAACAGATGTCATTATTTTCCACTTGCAAGCTCTCATCTCAGTGTGAGTGCCGAAGCATTTTTTATTATTCTGTCTGTGTTATTTTGTGCACGCACGCACACGCCGATGGGTGTGCGGCGCGGGGAGGGGAGGCGTGCATCCCTGTGTGTGTGTGTGCTCATGTGTGGGAGTCTGCCTCGTGAAATTTTTGTCTCTGGAAAAGTTGAACTTTCTCGCGCTTTCAGGTTAGGAAAGGAAGTGAGGAAAATTCCCTGCAACAAAGGAGCCACAGTGCATCAAGTGTCACGGTGTCAGCGAAGTCGGTTTCAAGTTAGTGGCACAACTACAATCTTTCATCTCGTTCAGCGGGAAGCGTTTGAATTAACTCCGTATGTGGCATGACTGTCTATCAGGCTGCCAGGCACAAGGCTCATGTGTTGGAGAGTGGGAAGGGATTCGCCCTGGAGAGGAAGAAGATGACACGATCAATTACATCAGCATAGAGCTCGCAGAAGGCGTTAAACTGTGAATACAGCACATGGATGAAGGCAGCCAAACGTCTCCGTGTTGCTATCAGCACCACGGACAGCGCTATCTGAGCAGCAACCCTGGTCCAACCAACACCCTGATAAATGCAGCGCGATTTCATTTCTCAACATTAGTGTAAGTTGTATAATTAACGGGATGTTTATAGAATGAATCTGGGGTCTTTGTTGGTAAATCGGTGTCCACACTTGACCAAGGCGGTGCCAAATTGATGTTCCTGCAAGTCAAATGATGTAAATCTGCTAGATGGAGGCAGCAGGAGGTTTCACTTTTTCCACATCCCCTACCCCCCCTACAATATTTCCTGTATATTTCGTTGCCCTTTGAAAGCCTACAAGCAGTAACTCTTGAAGCTCTTGACCAAAGTATTTGCTCACATGATGTTGGAGGAGAAGGCCTGGCTCACAGTCTCCACTGTAATTCATCCCAAAGGTGTTGAGGTCAGGACTCTGTGCAGGCCAGACAAGTTCTTCCACACCAAACACACTTATACATGCATCGTCATGTTGGAACAGGAAGGGGCCATCACCAAACTATTCCTACAAAGTTGGAAGTGTGAAATTGTCCAAAGTGTTGATGATCGTCAAACCATGTCTTTATTGATATAGTGAGTCAAAAGTCACCGTTAAGAGTACAGGGGAGGTCATCAAATGTCCTCTTTATGGGGAAAAGAGAAACATGCATGCATACATGTACTGAGGATACTTTACACACTTTACTGATAATATGTTTTAGTCACGATTCTGACACAAATGTAGGGCTTACCCAGACATTTTGCATTATTGTGACTTATTATTCCTGACAGGCCATCTGTCTGCTCTCACTGGAACAAGCTTTTGTATTTCAGCCTGAATAACAGCATAGTTTATATCAGACCAATTAAATGGAATAAAACTCAGTGTCTCTCCAGTCGTTTCAGTTAATGCCAAATCAAATTGATTTGGTTCTCTGCTATTCACAGCCTACTTAACATTTGTGGGTGGGCTGGCAAGGATCATGATCTCGGTCTATTAAAACACACAGCTGTCCACATGAGTTTTGAACATTTCACAAAGCATTTCACGTTACCTGTCCTTGGATATCCCGGGGGCATGCCGACTTATTTTTGTAATGATTGTGATGACCAAAATTTCAATCTCAATTAAAGTGGTGCTTGGCAGTTTGTGAACGCTTTGAATTTTATATATTCCTGCACAATTATGACCTAAAACATCATCGAAATTCCACACAAGTCTTGAATGAGGATGTGGACCTCTTTGATTAGCAGTTAATCTTGAGTGGAATTTAGACTAGTGTTGAAGGAGAGATTGGACTCCACCAATCCACAGTCAGAGGGATTGTGTACAAATTAGGAAAGTCAAGAGATATTGTTACCCTCCCCAAGAGTCGTTGACCAAAGAAGATCGCTCCAAGAGAAAGGCATTTGGGCATTTCCCAGGTTTCCTTTGTGACCTCTCAGTCTAGAGGTCACAAAGGAAACCTGGGAAATGCCCAAATGACTAACTAAATGACTTTCACACATTGGCTGCTGTTCATGATTCTATAATCGGGAGAATAGTGAACAACAATGATGTGCAGGAATGCGAGGAGAAAGCCAATAGAGTCCCCCAAAAAGAAATGGTTTAAATGAGAAATGTTTTGTTTGGAGGAAATAAGCCACTGCACTTCGGGATCTTTCCACTATCTTTGCTCACTTTCGGTCCTCTTTGTTTTGTGTGAAAAACTGGTCATATTATCAATAATGTTTATGCAGAAATGTAGACCATTCTGAAGGGTTCACCAACCTCCAAGCACTACTGTCATGATTTAGACGCATAGTCACCCTAAATGTCAAACTGTAATTATCAACTATCTGTATAATAAGTACATATGGCTTCCGTAGGAATAAAGACGTTGAGTAGCAGCTAGCTGCATCAGCTCTCCAGGTCCAAGTTGGCATGCTAAATGTTAACGTTCATGACAGTGTAATTAGAGAAAGACTGAACGAGTATGGCTTGTACCTCTTGTGTCTTTTACTTATATTTTATTGTTATTATTATTGTTATTTATTTATCGTATTTATTATTCTTATTGTACCTTTTATATTTCTGTTGTTCAGCACTTTGATCAGCCATGTGTTGTTTTTAAAGTGCTATATAAATAAACTATGCTAATAATGCTATGCTAATAAAAAGAACATGGCAGCACGGCTTAGATATGCAACCTTACATCTGAACAAACCACATGAGCAGTGTCCTTTGGATAGACCAAAGCACCACGAGAGGAGAGGTGATGTATACTACTAAGTATTCTTAGTCCTGATGGGCCGACAGGAGCTGAAGGACCGTGTACTTTCTTATTTTTAAGATTTTAAAGCCAAATCAAGAGAACAGATGTACTGGCATTTTCTCTCGTTTGTAACACTTTACAGTCAGTTAATTAAAAATAACTTAAAATAAATGTTGGTTGCAGCTTTCCACGGCTACTGTGATTAAAAGCTAACATTACTTTCCCTCGGGGTCTGTGGGTGTTAATTATGTGAACCAAAATGAAAGCAGATTGATAAAAAAACAACAAAAAAACAAATAGTGACCCAAATAAAAACTAAAACAAACTTTTTTCTTCTTTTTTAACAAGGTCACTTTACAAGACAAAAACAAAGTCACGGAAGACTTGTCGCAATTGCTTCAATTGAGCAAATTTATTAACAACAACAGCGTCGTGCAGAAATGATGTGGAGGAAATCCCTGGGCACTTGGTCCAGTTGGTAATCTAGCTTGATAAGCTATTTATCTTTCCCTTAGTAAGTATTTTACTTCCAAAATGAAACCTCTGAGCCAGGTAAAAGCCCCTTTATCTTCTCCTTCTTTACCAATCTGTCCCTCTCTGTTCTCTCCTCCTTTGTTGTGAAAGCTGCGACCAATCTGAGTAACTCCCTGCAGCAACAAGAGAGACAGACAGAAGGAGACAGAAGGAGACAGAAGGAGACAAAGAGACGAGTGAGAGGGCAGGCGGATGAAGAGAGCCGAGTCAGTGGAAAGGAAGAAAGAGAAAGTGAGACAAAAGAGAAAGAAGGACGAGAGAGAGAGATGGATAATGAGGACAGACAGAGCTGAGTATTTCACCGCTGGAATATTTCACACTTCACATAATATTTCATTCCCACCGTCAGATTCCTGGGTTTGAGATTCTACCCAGGGCAGACAGATTGACAGACTATTTTTCATCAGCCATGCTTTTCCTTCCCGGCTCCTGCAACTGTAAACCTCTCCCTAAATGACTGCCATAAATCCTCCACAAATCCACATATATTTCTGCCATATTTCCACTGACAGCTGATTATTTCTGCAGCGGCTAATGTGTGTGTTCACAACTACGGTGTATTAATCTGAAATCGATGGGTCCATTATTGCTTTGTGGGTGTGTGAGTTAATTCAGTTGATGCAAAGTAATAAAGAACAACCCATCATTTAGAAAGCAAAATAAATAGATAATAAATACTTCTGGTCTGTGTCCTGGCCTAAAAAAACGAATCATAAGCTTTAAAAAAAAGCTAAATTTTATGTTTATTTTTAAAATACCAGTGTGAGTTGAGTTGGAGTGTCCAAAGCAACAATCTGGCACTTTTTTTTAAAGAGAAGGAATGTTTTGGCCAGCTCAGCGACACCAAAAGCCTGAAAGAAGAAGACAACTGAAGAGGATGATCGCAGAATTATGTCAGAATTGGTAAAAACAAATGAGAAAAACCTCCAACCATGTAACCAAGTCAAGAACAGTCTCTGCAAGAATTTCACAGTGTGAATGAATAATGGACAACACAAACGCAAAGCAATAACTTTTGGTGGGGTAGCAGGGTTGGTGCCCCAGCAACCAACCCAGGACCAAGGAATTGCCCCGCCAACATGCTGTCACATCGGCCCTTGACGACAGGTTGGCACAGTGTGACGTACAGTATGTTATTTGCACTTCCTGACTTTTTTTTTGTCATCTGTGGAAAAAAAGGACAAGCAGAGCACCAGGATTTAGGATTTGAGCGGTGCTGTCAATGTCTTTGCTGAGCATAAGGTCCAAAGGATAAAGTTCTGATGGGTAAGTAGTTTGTTTTTTTTCTTTTTGTGAAGAATTGTTTCCACTTATATGCTGAAAATATGCACTCATGCTGTAATGTGTGCGGCATATCTAAAAAGCAGCTATTTCTTTCTTTTCTAACTGGTCCACTGGAAATGATTGTTGAATGAGGAATTGTATAAATGAGTGTGCTTGTTTGGTATGTTGACCCCATCCAGTCAGTCCATGAGGACCTGTGGTAAATGGGCTTATAGACCCTGCACTTGTCTTTATGTTACTCTAGCAAAGCTGATTCTGTTCTGGACTTGTCATGGACTACTTGAAATGTGTCAGTTTCCCTTTTTGTTATTCATGGATAACAATCAGAATTGTTATTAAAAAGATGGAATGATGCTATTGATACTATTACTACGAGGTGATATTATTTGTGAATGAGTGGTACAGAGAGAGATTATGAGAAAGTGTGTTTGCTTGAATGCAGTGGGTACAAAGTCAGTCGTTACGCCTGTGATCCAAAGACATTCTTGAATGGCCATGTCAGTCACATGATCTCAACCCAACAGTGCTTTTCAGTTATAAATACCAAACTGAATGCAGAAAGACCCACAAACAAGCAGCAACTGAAGGTGGCCTGCAGTGAAGGACGAGCAGTGAAGTAGTAAAAATGTTATTTTTAAAGAGACTTTAAAGCTTTTATATGACTGACAATACTAAAAGACCCTTATATGAACAAATTTAATAGGATTTTTTTTTCCCACAAGAGTCATTTTGGAGCCATCTGGATTATTGAGAATATGCAAACCATGGAGAACCATGTCAGTGCTGCATTAACATGGTCCAACAACAGCTCTCTCATGTTGCTGCTCACCATAATCTTTTTGGTATGGCTTTATTTTGTGAATGTTACAAAAACTGCTTGTTCATGTTTGGATTCATAGTTCGTTCCTAGAGCCTTAATAATCCAAGCCCATTGCAGTAAGCTTGCTTAGCTACAGATATTCTGTGGACTACCACACAGACCACTGTTAAATATACATTTTCATTGCATTTTGAATCTTTACCTGACATGCAATTAATCCTGGAGTAAATTGTACAGTTAACTGGTTCACAGTATCTGGCAACGGCGGTGTGGGTACGCTAAACGAGTAGCAACTAGAGCTTCAAATATCAAAAGCCAGAGCAGGACAGAGCAGTTACACTTGGCCTTCAAACTGCTGGGAAACACTGCTGTGATCTGTCAGTCATGCACACAGCCTGCAGCCAGCGGTCACATAAATTAATGTCATTAGTTAATGATGCGCCCCTTTGTCTCAGAAATTCGGCATGTACTGTAGGTGGTATGCTAGGTGGGCCTGCTAGCATGAACTTTTTCTCTCGTCTGATCCTTTTCTATTCCAGTGAGATGTATTAATACTCCTAAAATGCTACAGCCTGATGGGAAAGCAAGAAAAGAAGAGAGACATATGTCTGCATCCTACGAATTCACCTCAGGAATCATAAAAGGCAAAGTGAGACGATTATCATGATGAGCTGCCGCTCTCTCGTGACCTTTGACCTGTATTCTATTGTTGAGGTCACAGTATCCCCGGAGTCTTCATTATCACATATCGGACGAGCAGACTGACTGCGTTAAATGGAATCTGGTTTTGTAAATGCATTGCTGCAGTTCATCCTTTTTACACCCAGCTCTCTAGCCGTGTGCAGTTTTACTCACGGCTTTAATCCAGTGTTAAAAAAAATAAACTTGTTTTTTATGAAATGGTTGATATTTCTCTCGACACACAGCGCTGTTTACTTCCAAACTATCTGTGAAATCTTTGTATAATTACTGCAAACAGATGACACCGTGGCGAAGATGATTGGTAACCTGATCCTCGCACCACTGATGCTGTCACTGCTAATGTTTCTCTAAATTAACAGCACATTTCCCATAAACCAATAAACCTTAAATCTTTTTTAACAGGAAACCTCCCCTCAGCAAAAAATGTTGCTTCTTCGGGCAAATGTTTTCCCTTCTACTTTACTGAAGAGGATAAACAGCTAGTAAGTGGTTTTCCATCTGTCTTTCACTCCTTCTACCATCTGCCTTTGTGAGAAACTCTGAAGCAGTAGTTCTGCTTGTGCTGGCATCAGTCTCTCTTCTGCTTTGTGTCATAAAGCAAACCGGCACGTACGCTGCGAGCGAGATTTGACCCAGTGGTGCACAATGTGAAATGTAGCGTTCAGTAGGGACTGCCAATCTTATTGAACATGTTCTCATTTGTTTATGGTAAATGTGCCTGGTATGTAGCCAGAATCAGGCCAGTTGCAGCTGAGTGTTGGTGCACTCATCTGGGTTCTGGCATCAGAAGACAGGACGCAGGCCAGCTCTGGGCCATATATAGTTGCCAGAATATGCTAAAAACGGCTCCAGTTAGCAGCACTCGGGCTGGTGTTACACCTGGAGCAGGACCAATGATCCTGGGATGTTTATGGCATGTAATTCATCTGCTGTGGGATTTAGGCTGCTGTTGGGACATTTGGGATATTTGGCTGTTTAGCTGCCCACCCTAATTTAGTAAAAGGTTCATGTAAAGGTTAATTTTATCACTTGTGAGGGGGGGTGATGCATCCTGGGCATGCTGCCAGTGTATCGCACACTCACATTCACGCCTATGGCCAATTTAGAACCATCAATTAACCTAACATGCAGGTCTTCCCATGATGCACTCACCTTTTTAACTCTCTATGTGTTTACACAATGCCTTGTTCACTTTGTATTTAATTATTTGTTATGATTAATCTCTGGCTGCTTCCGCAGTGTTTCTTTTGTCCTCTGTTCCTCCCCTCACCACCAATCAGTGACGACAGATGGCCGCCCCTCCCTGGCGCTGGTTCTGCTGGAGGAGGTTTCTTCTTGTTAAAAGAGAGTTTTTCCTTCCCACTGTCGCCAAGTGCTTGCTCAAAGGGGGTCGTCTGATTGTTGGGGGTTTCTACATATTATTGTACCATCTAAAGCGTAGTGAGGCGACAGCCATTGTGATTTGGACAAGTCTTTGGACCATCTGGGTGGTGACCAAAAAGAATGAGAGGTTAGATACGAACGGTGGGAATGAGAATCCTTCAAAGGGGCTGGACTTTCCCTTAGTGATAGGGTGAGGAGTTCAGTCATCTGGGACGTCATTTGGTTCTTTAGCAATTAATTTCACAAATGAAATATATATTTCCCTTACCAGTCTCTCCGACCAGATTGACAATTGGTTTTCATACCAATGAAAATATTCTTAATTTAAACCATGTATATAATGTGATGTGCTTCACGGGTAGATGATCGCGGTGCATAGGCAGACAGCAGCCTGATGCACAGCATAAGAGCAACAAATTTTAAACAGCGACTCAGATTAGTTTTTCAATTTCATTCTTATTTAACTACCAACGTCGCACATCTTCCATTGCCAGGAGATCTACACTGTATAACAGTTTGCAGGCTAGATAACTAATCAGCATAACAATCACAAGCGACTTAAATGAGAAAGATGCTTAAAGAGAAGACGTAAATGATTTATTTGATGTGCGCAAAGTATGGAATAGCTGAAGAAATACGTGGAGACTTCTGTGATTAGACTCCATCGTGATGCCGGGGTAGTAATGCCATGAGCCATAGGAACATTCCCCAGTGGAGTGTAGCTGGAAAAAATGACTGGCAGACTAACAGATGCTGAGGCAAAATGTGATTGGTTTAACTGGGGAGAAGAGGAAAACTCCAATGAGCTTCAAAATCTCAACTGCAGATATCTTTTCAGACACATTATGTGCTGATTTGGCAGAAAGTAAGCGTTTCTCATCACTCCATCGTTTCCTGGTCGTAATTAAAAATGTAATTTGGCTATTTTTGACTGCAGCAAAGGGAATCGCTGTCTAATTGTGCTTTAATTCTAAAACACTGCAGTGTTGTGATTCACTTACTTTGTGCGTTCACGTATAAAAGGTGACTTTTCTTGTATTCACAAAACACCTGGAAGTTTTAATAAAGATTTTGTTCAGTGTAATGACTTTACACGAGAAGACACGAAAGAACAGGAAAGTTGGAGTGCTTGAGACAAACACTGCATTTTGCACAAAGCGATGAATCGCATTCATTTGAGGGCAGCTGATGCACATTGCTGCCTCACACTATATTCAGACTGAAGCGGCTTACATCACAAAAATCACAACCGTTAAGGAGACAGAATCAATGTGTTTCGTTTTAGTTTCTTTGGACTGTCTTTTTGCAGCAACTCATACCTCTGGACGTGTTAGCAGCGTTGGTCAGGAATATTATGATTCTGCAGCAGCTAAATATTTTGGAGTTTTGTCATGTTGAAAAGCAAAAATGAAAAAGAAAGTGCATAAGACTGCTGGGGGGGGGTGAACAACAGGGGACTGCACTGCAACAATCAGTGTGTCTCTAGTCAAACCCTTGGCTGGGCTGGTTAGTATGGAGATTGGGTGCCCGAGGTTAAATGAGGAGATGTCTTTCCTTTCGAGAGAAAAACCAGGAGTCTGCTCTGACTTCCAACCATGTGAAATATTAACAAGGCCGGGGACTGTGCAGCGGCTGCTCAGCCCTGGCCTATGCATAACATCGAGACACAGAGACAGCATAAAAAGAGTTTTTTTTTCTAAAGAGGAAGCTAGATAAAAACAAAACAAAAGAAAGAGAAGGCAGCTGATATTTTGTGAAACTCCAAAGGCTGTTGTTAGAGTGGGGTGAAGGGCGAAAAAAGGCCATAAATTCAAAGACAGGGATTCTCTGAATACTTGTTTGATGACTCTCACACATGGCTGAACAGAGCCATCCAACAGACTCCTGTGCTGACTGAAGTGTTAAGCACGCAATCAATCAGTAATTAAAAACAGATTATAATTTCAAGTAACCTTCTGCGCCCTGCCGCATGAGTCAGTCTGAGCTCAGCACTGAAATTAACTCTAATATGATGCAACAATCCTGCAACTGAGGAATGCGAAGAGAAAGAGAGAAAGAATCAGAATGCCTTGTTAAAGCTCGCTTTTCCCCCCCCACGCCTATTTTTTAATAACGTTCCTAAACCGTGTGGTTGTTGTGTTAGTCTTAGCTTTTACTAAACCAGAGGCAGACAGTGACTCACTGATAGCGCAAAGGCTGCCCCTCGAGAAGTTACAATGCTGCTCATGTCAGCAAAAATTGTGAGCTTTTCTTTTTCTGTCGCTGCAAGCAGAAAGCAGAATTCAGATTTACACTACAACATAATTACTTGCTTGAGAGAGGGAGCGAGAGCGAGAGAGAGATAGAGGCAGCAGGTGAGAAAGGTGACATGAAACAATAGCACGATTTCAACGTCTTGATGCGCTCAATCATCCAGGTAAGTAAATCCCAAAAAGTTGATTCTGTTCATCGAACAGAATGACTGTTCCCACTGAAAACGCTACGTCCAGACGAACAGAATCAACTTTGTGGGAGCATGATTTCAAGTTCAACTTTGCCACGTGCGGCAACGCGGTTTCTTTCTTTTTTTTTTTGTTTCCCGCCGGCCGAGCTGCAACAAAAGCATCGAACCACTTAAATATCTAATTTAGCCCGTGAAGGAAGCCCAGACACCTTCGGGGAGCAGCCTTTGACTTGAGAGCATAAGTATTCTCTGGTACATGAGG
>VOQK01013304.1:4915-20724 GCA_015052645.1 Benitochromis conjunctus
TTGGTTTCAATACAAATTTAAACATGTTTGGCAAGATCTGACGCAGCAGTAATGAAGCACAGAAAAACCTACATCCATTTTAGTCGTAGTAGTAATAGCTCGCCTGTGAATGGGCTCCAAAGTAGTTAAAATAAGTCATTTGATTGGACATTAAATCTAAAAGTAAGAGCATCTTAATTTGATCATAGATTCATCTATTCATTTTTCTTGACTGCTTATCCAATTCAGGGTCACAGGGGAGGCTGGAAGCTATCCCAGCTGTCATGGGTATACCCTGGACACATTGCCAGTCTATCACAGGGCTAACATACAGACAGGCAGCCATCCACACCTATGGCCAAATTAGAGTTGCCAGTTAACCTAACACGCATGCTTTTTGACTATGGGGGGAACCTGGAGAGCATGCAGTCTCCACCAGGTCACATATTCAGAGCCTGGTATTCATATGTTGACAGGGATTGGAAAAATTAATCTTACGAAACAATCTTTTCAAACAACTGAACCAAAACCTCCAAGTAAGCACATTTTTTTGCTGTTTGTGCTGTCTGCAGCTCATAAACTCGCTGATGTATCACACAGATACACAAACACCTACACACAAGACTCTCTTATTACATTCAGAGCTGGAAGTGACCCACAGCGCTCGCCTTGTTCTGTCAGTCACTGTGAGGTCGGCTCTCCCTGCCAAACAGCAGCTTGCACATCACTTTCCCCGCAACCCTCCTGGTATCAGCACACTGAAGCCACTGGCCAGCAACTTCCTGACGCTGACGCTGTTGGTGTTCCATATCGCTCTGACTCATTAGAACCGTGCAGATTTCCCATGACATTTGTGTAACAGTAGGAATCAGCTGAGCTGAGTGTCTTGTAAGTCCAGTTTACTGTGCTTTTAGGCAGTAAATGCTTCTGAAATGAAAAAAATATTGGGTTTACGTGTACACACTCCACACAATGGCTCATGGTGGCAGTTGTACAAATGTTTTGGATCACGATTTTGCTTGAACAGCTTGTTATTCAGGATGTCAACTTCAAGTTTAGTCGTGGGGGAGGGGGCACCTAATTACGCACAGGCATTATCATTCTCACTTTTAATGTCTTTAGACAGAACCCCCCACCCCCCATCGTTATCATTAGTAAATGACACCTCTCTGTAAAGGAAACAAACGTGACTGCATGCTTCATACCTACAACATGATGGCAACACCGCACCCCCTGCTGAGTACACACGAATGTCTGCCAACAATAACACATGAGGGTGCCAAAAAACAAAAATCACATGCACTTTATGACTGCCCGGCGACCCTGTTTTCACTCCACGTTGAACTGGACCACCCTGGTGCTTTAGTCTACTAACACTTCAAGTGTTCCCCATCAAATCATTGCAGGTACTCTGTAATAAGACGGATTCCATTTCCCTTTGGGGAGCAATGTCTTTTTTATGTCATGGAAACTAAACGAGTTACATAGTTCAAAAAGTCATTTCATCAATCTGGGTGGAAGAAAGGGGAAATACCGCCAAATGAGTTTGTTTAGTTAGCATGACAAAATTCCTTCCACTTCCTGAAATGAAAAAAGTCACGTCTGTCAAATCAAAAGTTCACTTGAACAACAACAACGATGATAACGAAACATTAAAAGAAAGAAAAAAAAGATCTTTGAACACAAATTTAAAAAAAGTAACTGTTTAAAACATGGTTAAGGTCTTTGGCAGAGGGAAATACATATGAAGATGGAAAATGTTGTAAATCAATCCACTAAAAAATTAACTGCAGAAGCATATGGGGTGCTGGATGGAGCACAGGAAAAACTCTGAGTCAGTGTAGGTAGCAGATTTACAGGTTGGCATATAGTGGGACATATAAGTGAGTGTGTGCATGTAAATGCATGAATTTGGGTCAACCAACTGTTATTACCGCAGTTGCACAAAGGGGTAATAAATGAATGAACTGACTATATCAGTATACGTACAGAACTGATGACATTTTACGTGATGTGGAGGATAATTTCTGCAGATAAGAAAACAGGTGCGCTTTAAATCTTTCCACGCCCTTTGGTATGGCTTTGGCACCAAATGTTTTGAAAGAACCACCCAGAAGAAAGGGGAAACACCTCCACTGAGACAGTCTGTTTAATTAGAACAATAAAATCATTTGACTTCCTGAAATGAAAAAAAAAACATGACTTCTGTAAAACTCATGGTTCATTTGAGTTGCTACTGATTTTAATACAACACAAAAAGACTCAATCGGCACTAATTCAGCACAAATAAAAATAAATAACAGACCCCAGACTCTGCTATAACTTCACAGTGATGCTAGTAGAATACAATGTATTTATGTTATTTTTTTTATTTTCATGCAACAGTAAATCTCCATCTGGTCTGGGTATTTTGGAACCACAGAGACTTACAAAGTCACCAGCTGGAAATGTTGCTACTTATAAAATGATAACTAAAATGACATTTGCCCTCTCCATTATGAATGGGCTTTGGGGGGTCCAGGCCTGTCTAAAAAAGCTAATTGAGCCCTCTGAGCTGATAACTTCTACAACCATGAATTAAATGAAGTCAGGAAGTTTGGTAACGAAAAAATAAACACCCATGATGCCATGAAGCTGCAATGTAAGTTATTGCAGCACAAGTTGAAGTTAATTATTTGGTTAGCGGTAGTTTAGTGCTTCCTGCAGCAACAGGCGTAACCAGCGTGACAGAGAAGGACACTGACTTTGGAGCAGATGGCTCTGTGGGGGTTAGAGTTTGAGAAATACCCCTCATGTCTTTTTGGAGCTAAAAAGACGTAATTAATCTGCTTGTGCAACTACTCTATATGGACACAAGTACTGGGCCACACTTGTTTCGAAATCAGATGTGCTCAGCCCCATTGCCACAGGTGTATAAAATCAAGCACCCAGCAATTCTGACTGCTTTTGCAACATTTGTGCAAGAATAGGTCATTACGAAGATTCACTGAATTTTGTGTGATCACTAAGTATAAGTCATATTACTGAAAAGTCGAAGCGTTAAGGAACCATAGCAGCTGTGTGAAGTCACAATTGCTGTGACGCATAGTGCAGAGATCCATACCTCCTGTGGCATTAACATCAGCACAAAAGCTGTGCATCAGGAAATTCATGGTATTCATAGGTTTCCAAGGAGAGGCAGTTCCTGAAAGTGTAATGTGTAGGTGGCCAAGAACTGTTGCTTTCTTGTGTGGCGCAAACTAAATCTAATTAAAATCATCTGACAGTAAATATTTAAATATCTATCATGTATTTAAAGGAGAACTGACGGTATTTCAGATGGCATACGTGCTCTTTTTCTGAGTATAATGAGAATACAGGTGTGCCTTAAAGTTTTGGCTTGCCCTGTGATGTACCTTTAGCACAAAATGCTCTAAAAGAACCACCCACAGGAAGTGGAAAACACCTGCAAAGAGTATGTTTGTTTAGATGGCATAATGAAATACATGCTGCTTCCTCAAATGAAAAGAAAAAAACAAACAAACAAAAAATGGGTGATGTCTGTAAATCACAAGTTGTTTGATATGATTGCTAATTATAATACAACATTAAAAAAAAAAGACACACTGGAGAGATAATGTCTTATATATATATGACTGATTGACCAAAGCAAGGTGTTGGGGGTGCATCTTCCACCCCATAGAAATAAATCCTGGAAGTGCCCCTGATCCAGACCTCCTTTTCCTTTCCTTCACCCTATAGCACACAGATGGTGGGAAGATTTTGTTGTTCTTACAGATTACACGGTTTTCTGCTGCAGGTACATTCACTGACATATGGTTTTACGTCACTTCTGTGTTCCCAGTTATATCACAGCAAACAATAGCCTAGAGGTGGTCAAAAAATATTAGCTACTGTACATTAGAGAGCCTCTCTTAGAAAATTATTGTGAACCCACAGAAGGTTATGCAATATTTTAAGTAATCTTGTCTTTTTTGGTGTGCACAGTCTAAAAAAGATTACCTTGTTCGCTCACTCACTCACTCTCCCTTATAATCTGCTGCTGATGACGTTATACTGCAGTTCCTGGGCTTCAGTTCTCGCGAGGTTACGGGAAACAATCCAGACGCTCTCTCTCTTTCTCTCTCTCTCTCTCTCTCAGTTCCCCCTCCTCCCCAGCCCTCCCTTCCCACGCCCCACTGCGCTGTGGGATAGTGGCACTATAAAGTATATCCTCTCTCGGCGAAAGATAAGAAGCCCGAGACAGGAGGGGGATGAAGATGGCGGACGCCAAGCAGAAGCGGAATGAACAGTTAAAGCGATGGCTTGGCTCGGAAACGGACCAGGAGCCTCCTGTTTTGAAAAAGAAAAAGACGAAGGTGAAGTTCGATGATGGCGCCGTGTTTCTGGCCGCCTGTTCGAGCGGCGATACCGAGGAGGTGCTCCGAATGCTTGACCGGGACGCTGACATCAACTACGCCAATGTAGACGGTCTCACCGCCCTCCACCAGGTTTGTGTTAGCCTGCCGTGTGTGTTTATGTCAGCAGCTGGCACCATTAGACATAAATATCGACTGGCTGCTAGCAAAAGCTTGCCCTGGTACACCTGTCAAATGGAAGCCATTCTCATCCCGTTGTTTACCTACCTAGCATACTCGTCCTTCTCGGCGCAGAGAAGGGATGAACCCGTTGGCTTCCTCTTGAGGCTGGTTAACTGGTTAACAGCGCTAACTTTGCATATACTTCGCTGAGTATAAGTGGCAAGAAGCGACAAAGTCAAACACCTCACTATATGGGCTAATTCTACTTTATGCCTCCATAAACTAGCCTGAGTCTGTAGATGCAGTCTAATTGCAGTACTGCTGCATTTTCGGGTTGAAACATCGGCTCGGTTTTATGTTGTAAATACAGTCAAGCTAGACAAGCACCTAGTGTCTGTGTGGTCCATTGATTATTGTCGGATGCTATTTAGCGTGTTTGGAGCTTAATATAAATGGTGTTCATGCAGAATGAACCCAGCAATAGATGGCTGCTACCTGGTTAGCATTAAAAGTCGTTTTGTTGATAAACCCTCCTCCTCGATTGTGGCTACTCTCTGGAGAGGAAGCAGAAGCTACTTCGCTAACTAGCATTAGTTACAACGTCATTCAGATACAGGCTAATGTACGATAGCAAAGCAATGATTGCTTGTCACTCTGACTTAAAATATACATCCCCTCATTAATATTGGCTATATTGGTTTAATTGTCAGAAAAGAGTGAATGGTAACAGCGCAATATTAGCCCAGCGTAGTGTCTGCTAACGTACTTTAGCATGCTAAGATAAATGTCGTTAGCTGTTTGGGGCTTTAGCTGAGGTTAATTCATTCATTAACTAGCCTGAGAAACGGCGTCAGCGGTAAATTATGGGCCTCATAATTTGAAGCGGTTTTTGTGTATAGTTAATCGGAAACGTCTGTGTCGTTAGTGCTTTTGCTATACCGGGATGTTAGCCGTGCCAAGCTAGTCATTTGCCCGCTAACTGGGGTAGCTACTTTCACTAGCATCTGTACTTTCACAGCCGATAGACTGAAAATGGCACCTCATCTCGATGGCTTTTAGGCGGTGAGAGGTAGTTTCAGTCCAAAAAGGGTTAAATGCCTGATTTAAAAGCTTTATAAACTACCATGGATCCAGTGATGGAAGTAGGTTGCTAGTTGGTGCAGTAAACTTACATAAAGTTGTGACCAGGTTGAGTCCAGTGAGGTGTGCAAAAGCTGGACTAGAATTGAAACGTAAATAAACATAGAACGTGATCGTGTAATTTATGAATTTGTTTGTTCTGTGCTTCAGATGTAGCTTTTACCATTAAACAAGTAAACTTATTGAAAAAACGATAGGATTAAATAAGATAAGGTTTTTCAGTTTGTGCTTACTGGATCAAGTGATTAAGGGTATAATGTTAGCTTTTTCAGTGACATTCTTATAAAGATATCTTTCTTATTTTGTACCAAGAACATTGCAATTAATTGTTTTACTATTTGGTGGAAATCAGCAGGGTGAAGGCAATTGGGGGGTTTCCCCCTTCTGGACTGCATGTTTCTGCCTCTGATAAATAATTTTTCATTCCAGTTGGAAAATAAACTTTTATCCCTCCCCCCCATGATTTTTTTCACAGTGTCTTGAAACAGTCAACAGTACAAACATCAGTCTAACCAGAAACTGATCTCACTTTCAGTGCTTGTGATCCTGCTGGGGTGAGATGATCAGGATCTGTTCCGTTCTGGCTTTTCATTAAGCCAAACTGTAACATTGTTACAGAATTATAAGTCTGTTCACTAAATAAAAAAAGATCTGGATCCAGAGAGTTGCAAAAAACCTTAGAAATACTGTGTGCCAACCAATTGCCTCTGTGTTGACATCTGAGTTATCTCGAAAGGTGATTTGTGCAGCTTCTTTCATCTTGTTGAGTTGCAGCTCGGCACCAGGGCTGCTGTCTGCAACATCCTGCAGTCGTTTGCCGTCTTTTGTGTGATTTGCTGATGGAGAGGGGTTAGAAGCATTTTGTGTAAAAAGATCAACCTTCATTCACAAGTTAGAACATGCTGTTGAACATGTTACAGAGCCAGATAATTTCTACATATTTATTAACACTCAAACTGGAAAGTCTGCTGGTGATCTCAGAAAATGAAGAGAGTTGCCTTCTTTCCTGTACAGAGACTTTATGGATGCAGGTAAAAGAGGGTGATGTGCTGTACATGAGCCACAGGAAAGCAGAAAAGCTCAATCATCAACGCAGACCGTTTCTCTTTGATTTGTAATGTACCATAGTGGAATTTTTATTTAATCTAATATTTTTTTTAATTGACAGCATTTTGTGCTGTTTACATTTGGGGTTATTTCATATCAAACACTGAAGCTATGAAGCTAACATCCTGTGAAGAGGGAAACAGTGGTTGCCCCTCTATATTTTTTATTTTTCTCTTTACCTACAAATTGCATCCTGGATATTAGTATTTTAATTCGAAGAAATAAAGGCTAATGCTGGTGGAAACGAGCATTTGTTTATCTTGATCGCACTAGTGTGGATAGCGTTTACATGATGTAAGGATTTACAAAACTATTCACATTAAACGTTTTATACTTGCATAGATCTCCTGTGATGTCACTTCATTACTCATGTCCACATGTCTCGTCTTAGTAATTATGAGCACGGCTTTATGTGCCACCTTGCTCCATGGTGTGTTTGTTCTCCAAGACTTACGCCACTGCACAGATTAAAAGTTTTAAAAGCAGGTTTTAAGGCATGGGTCATCAGCTTTTTCTGTATGTGATTTCATGTGTGTGGATAGTTTCTTTGCATTAATTCATTCCGCTGGTAAATCGACCTTTCTTCAAGCCCGTAGTCTGCTAAAATGAAATCTGGAATTAGCATGAGCCTCTCCATGCAAACTCATTGGGTGGAAACATTGCCTTTTTTTGGGCTGATGTCCAGAGATGAGCTTGAGTGAGGAAAGAATTTGAAGTGCCGCTCTCTGGACATAACCATCTCTGGAGACGAGGGGCTGCTGTGTGTGGGTGTGTGTGTGTGTGGGTGTTAAAGGCCATGTGATCTCTAGGTTTGGGGTCTTACCAAGGAGCTGAGGAGGGGTGATGGAGGGATTTGTGATTAAAGGGCTAATCCCAGGTTAAACTGCTGTTAATTTTCTTGAAGATGAGCTGGACAGTCAGTCGCCTAATTTGTCCTCATGTCTTTGTGTGGCTTTTCTTGTTGAATTTTAGACAGACCCAAAAAAAAACCCCTCCAGAGAATAGCTGTTCTGGTGAATGAGTGACCTCTGTCTTTGTTATGAAATGTGCCATGTTGCTGCATGAGGACTCAATCATTGCTGCACTCTGGGTGCAGCAATATCACTGGTGACCGGTACAGGTTTATAAATACCACCACAAGTTCTCCTAACTGGGTTTCAGGAGATGATACTAAGTTTGGGTATGACTCAGTCTGTAGCTTTGCTTTGTAGTTCAGCTTTAGTATAATCTCACATTTAGGCAAGAGTTTGTCTCTGTGAGTCACAAACCTTGTTTCTTTAAAAATGACCTGTTACTGATGAACCTGTAAACACGTCAGTGTCTTTTTGCAGACCTCTTAAGGCGTGTGTAAGGTGATTCTTGACCAGTGAAGATGATGATGATGATGATGATCAGTGATGTAACTATGACTTCATACAAGCAAGGAGTGCCAAGGTGAAAAGTCAAACTGTTGCCAGGCTCAGTCCAGATGACTTTGAAGTCAAGTTGCAACACAAACATAAGGACCAATGTCACATATTTTCTTCTCACAAACCTCAAATATGCGCATTCTGCAAGATTTAAAAATATTTATGCAACACTTATTACGATTACCATGCTGAAGAAAGCGATATACCACCTCATGGAGATGTAAACAAATGGAGACTTTGTTGCAACTGCTTGCTGGGGTGTTGGCAATGCTTTGCACTGGAAAACAAAACAAAATAAGAAGGCTGACAGAATCTGAGAAAATGGTTGGTGAGACAAGACCATCATGGGTTGTTGTTCTTCAGTGAGAACTCAGTAGTATTTCTAAATACTAGCGTTCTAGATAACATTGGCCCCAAGGGCTAGAGTGTCAGTGATACTTGCTGTGGGACTTGCAGTGTATAGGCATTAACTTCCTTCGAGGTTCATTCATTCACTCTCCCTGAAGACACAATCGTAAACCTTGGTATCAGACATGTTTGATATTATCGGGGTAACTCTTCTGAGTCTTTGAGCCGTTCCAGAGATTTAAGACTGGTTCTTTAATTTCTCACGTTGTCAATATTTTTGTTTCACCTCATGGACCTTGGTGGGTACTGATATTTCACAAACTCTAGTCTAAGCCGGCATTGGATAAATGTTAGTAGTTTGATAGCCAGATTTTAATTTGTGATGTGATTTACTGAGAGAGAGTGGTTCACCCAAAACACAGACTGCATGGGTGCAGGTTGAGGGTAGAGACGGGATGTTTTAGTGAACCAGGGATCCCTTAGACAAGCGGAGATTCCAGATCACATCGGCCAAACTCGTCCCAGAGCGGGCACATTCCGAGTCCTGTCGTCCTAGCCCGTGCATTCCTCACATGACGGCCGCTGGAAACCATAGCAAAGAGGGAGCAGAGAAGACATTCCTCAGCTGTCACCTAAACCCCTCCCCTTCAGTCATTCCCACTCTGGCTTGACTTTTCCTATACAATGCCAAGGCCCAGCTGACTGTTGCTCACTGAGCTCCATCGAAGCAATTAGAGTGGAGGGGCTTGTTGCTTCACACAAGAAAATCTACCCGCTGACCTACACCTGAACTTTTTCTTTAGCGCTCAGGGTCTCTGACACCCCCCCCTCCCAGGACTGAGGTGACAGGATTCAGCCTGGCTTAACAAGTCAGAGCTGGACATTACAATGCCCATGCTCTGTTGACATTACACACCCTCATTATTGCCCTAAAGTCTATGAACATTATCTTGCCTTGTCTCCATGACGACTCGAGGGTTGCTAGTTACTTGTGTTGGTGGATTTGCATGGACAGAGTGGGTGTTGCATAACAGACTGAACAGAGAGAGACTCTCTGGCGGTGCTTAGCAGTTTGAAATAGTCAGGCTCATGGATCTGTAATGGAACAGTTTCAGACTATGTAGTGGAAGATGATGATAATGTGAGGTGGCTGCATTTCTTTTCATCTAGAGCAGCATCAGTCATTTTAACACATTACATAATTGCCGTGGATCTCGCTGCAGTCCTAAACATGAGATTCTCAGCTGTGCCTGAGGCTTGCAGTTGGCCAGTGAGAGGTGGACAAAAAAAATGCCTTTGACACATTGTTGTCCTCCTGATAAACACAGCATGTTATTCTGTTATTGAACCTAGGCATTCTGTCTTTTTGGAAGAAGAAGGGAGACCATGCCATCTCATTTGGAGAGGTCTAGGAGGGCTGAGATCTAAATATCTAGGCCCACAGTTAACTTGTTTTTCTGTAGACTGTTTTTGATTAAAATTTATTTTTAAAATGTGCTGATTTGGCTCTGATGCCGTCCCCATTCTGTGGTCTGATGTCCTACCTGCAATCTATATTGGTTATTGGTCTACTTGATTCCTGATTGTGTATCAAGCCTGTAGAAACCTTAAATGTCGATTTCTACATTAAAGATCTTCCCTTTTCTGGTAGTCCACACGATAAAGGTCCAAGCTAGTGATTTACTAAGAGGCTCGTAATCCTCAAATAAGCCCAGCTAGATGATCTGCCTGTATAATAACCCCCAGATCTGATAGCTGTTAGATAAAAACTATGTGATAAGCTGGAATACACAGTGCTGTGAGTACTTCATCAGCTTGTGGGTTTTGGAGGGGGTGTATAGCGTGTGGTCTAAAAGCTTTAGGAAAATACACACTGATAACAAAACAAAACAAAACTTTTGCATGTAAATTTAAGTAGGAAGCCCGTTAAGATTTGGTACAGTATGTGAAGCGTTTTAAATGTATTGCTATATACCTGATAATTAAAAGCAACACGATTGGGGTCCTTTGAGTGCTAGGGACATCATTTGCTTTTAGGTAGCTTTAGAGGGTGTTTATATTTATTTCTTGACTGGTTTAAAAACCTAGCCTTCAGTGTGATTTGGATATTAAAGATGACAGTCAAAATAACCTGAAAGCCCATCTGTTTGATATTTAATTCATTAATTTTTTGTGTACTACAGATGGCCTTTGGATATATACAGGAAGCAGGATCTTGTGAGTGCAGGCATTGCGTGTAGGATGTAACAATACATGGCACAAAAGGACTTTGATTTGTATAGGGGATGCTTGTTTGCTTAAACTCATTCACAAAACTAGTTCTAGCTAAAGAGTTACTGGGGGAATGAGAATATCATAAATAAAACCCCATAAGTGTGTGTGTGTACACGCCACAGTATTTAACAGGTTCTTCATACGCAGCAGTTGCAGCCCATTTTACACGTTTGCTTTCAGATCACTTTTCTTGTAAAAGGTTGCATGGGCTTTGAGGTTCTTTGTTTTGGTTTAAGGGCAGACTTACAGGAGCTACATAATCACTCATGCATTTCTAACATAATGCTGAATACATTAATATTTAATTTAATAATTCATGGACGTGAATGTAGATGGTTTTTATTGTTCTTTCTTCAGCCCAAACAGTCTTCAGCCTGTTTGATGTTTGACTGTCTTGTTGTTCTTAATCTTTGCAGTTTTAGAAAGCAGACGAAATATAATTGCAACATGAAGTTATTAACTACGTGAGGCAAAACGGGGATTGTGGGAGTAAACTGTAGCCACCCATTGAGTCAAACAGATGACAAGAATTGGTGTGGTGGCTGACCACAATGAAAGGTGTTGAACTTTACACAGCAGGAACCATCACTTCATTGTACTCTATGTTCGCACCTGAGATAAATATCAATATAACTTCAAGACAACTGCAAGTACAAAACTGAATTCCAGTCTGGAATGAATCACTGCAGTAGCATTGTAACGACATTCTACTTGATGACTGAGTGTATATTGGAGTCCCGCAACATATTTTACTTGCATATAATTGGCAGGTCTCTCCTTGTCAAGCTGGCCCTCCTTGCTGTTTCATTCAGCTTTCTTACCAACCCCATAATCATCAGCAGGAAGTCCCTGTGGTGTTTGCGCGCCAACACTTTGCAGCATGCCAGGTCATCTGCTGATTGTGACACGTCTATGATACTTCCGTGTACACTGTATTGAGATGTGTCATGTCTGGCTTAAAAATAACGTCATGAATTGACATGAAAATCATTTTTGTAGTTAATGAATACATCAAGTCAGAGTATATGTTTAGTTGTAATCGGCGATGTAGGGTTGCTTGAGTATGGCAAAAACTGTGTTGTCAAACTTCATGCATTTGTTAAACTTGACGTGTCTTTTTGCGGTGGATAAATAAGGGGGAAATGGAGGTTGTAATGGAGGGAGACTGGGCCCAGATTAGCAGGTGCTTTTTGACCATGAAGTTGTCTTGCAAAGAGATTAAAGGAGCTGCCAGCAACTGTTAATGATCCTTTCACAGGTTCATGTATAGAAAACTTTTATGACTTTTATTTCCGCGTCGATTTTCTTGACCACGGATGAATTTATCTTCTTGACTCTCTTTCCATTTGGACTTTCAGTACAGTGGCTAAAGCATCTCGCTATAAAGAAGAGGTGGGCTTTCTTTAAAACACAAGACAAAATGAGAGCTTTGTAGCTAAAATGACGGCTAAACAGTAACAGATTTATCCCGGTTATCTTGTTTTCATGATCGTTGAAGACCAACGTTGTAACTCAAATGAAAATCTAATAAGGGCTTACCTCATTGAGTTTGCATGAAACTGTTTGCCCTTTATAAGAAGGAAGTGTAGGGCAGATTATTTTGTTTTGTGTGTGTGTGGGTTTGACACTGCTGGGATGAAACGCTAGAGACTTCCCCCGCCATAGGACCTGAAACAGAGAGACTTCGCTGAAGTGTTTTCGTTGAGCATCGCTGCAGGTTGCAACTGGTTCACCTGGGGTCGTAACTCCGCCAGATCGAATTCCTCAGCAGGGTAAAGCTGCTGCCATGTATGAGGATTGCTGACGTGACCTTGCCCAAAAGTGCATTTAGTGTCAAACAAAACGTCTTATGTCACACTTAAGTTTTTAGCCAGTTGTAATTATCGCATTGCTGAAAGCTGGCAGCACTGCTCTATAACAATGTAGGAAAATGAGACGCTGATCTCAAACCAGAGGCTGCTATTTTTACCAGCCTGCTTCTTCTAAGTGTTTTGATGAGGTCAGTGTTGCACTTTCTTTGATGGTTATTTAACACCCTTAAAATTAGACCACATCTCATTCACTGTATCATGAAAACGTTTGATAGGTTGAGCTTGCATTTTATTTATCATCAACTGCAGAACTGGTAAAGGATTTCGTTAGGTGCTTTAACAGATTAATGACAGTCACTTGCTTTTCTGTCTGGCCTCAATTTTTCAAGCTGTGTATAGTATTTAGCTGCTGTGAAATGTTTGTGAGATGACTTCAGCTTTTGGTGGTGTTTTTTTCTTCTCCCCCCCACCCTGTGGCATATAGTGCTCGTTTTTTGCTTAAGCCAGGTGGTCTTGAAGTGATCCCGCTGTTGTTTGCTTGGCGGCAGGCACACGTCTCACGCTGAGTGTTTTTTATGAGCTGTTTTTGAAGTGAAAACACCTGGGCTCAGACACCATGAATTCCTCATTGTCTTCCAGAACAGCGAGTACAATTAAGACAGAGGCTGCATGTCCATTTGTTGTCTGTCAGGGTGAGGTTGCATTCTTTCCATTTAGTCTCAAAATGGCTGCATCTTCAGCTAACAAAGGGAAAACGGCCATTGGCCCATTAGACTTCACCTGACTTTGACATGTCATCCTTGTGCTTTTATTTGGCACAATTATTACTCTTTGTAGCTTCCAGATATTACATAAAAACATACTTCATGCCCACTAAATAGTCAAAGTTGCTGCCTTTTACTTGTCTGCATCAGAAATGCTACTCTTTGTAACCGATTCATATTTTATTAATGTAAACAACAGATGTTTAGCATCTAGAGAGCGGCAACCTCCCCGTTTTCTGATTGGAAGCTGTAAACAAACACGTTGGAAAGTAAGACAGATTCTAGCCAAACTAATCAGCGTGCTTCTGCCTTAGTGGTAAAAAGTTGTGTATCTGCTGTGTCAACTGGAATATAACCACTCCATTGGAGAAACGACTACATCCTGCACAGGTGTGTGGACACTAACCCACGCTCAGCATAATAATCTAACATCATGTGACTTCAGTGCTATATGCACTGAACACACACAAAGTTGAACTGACAATCTTAAATGTAACTCTATTAGATTGGGCTAAATTTTGGATGCTTTTGAATAAGACGGCTATTCCCAAACTTAAGACCCTGCAGACGGGCTCAAAATCTCCTTTAATCATAACACTAATGATAACAAAACGTTTTTTTTCTTCTTCTGCATTTTCATTGATCTTTAAAAATAAAAAAATAAAAAAATCTCTTGACCTTTTGATTTCATTTCTGCAAATATTTAGTGATCATTTTGAACCAAATTACCAACAATTAAAATTGCTTGAAATTTGGTTCAAAGCCCAAACTCTGAGACTCACTGGACCTTAGAAACAGGTTATCAGAAATTAAACTTGGAGAATATATATATTAAGTGTAACTGTACTCCTTTATACTTGACTGACATTGATTTTTCTTGTTAATGCTGATCCATGTGGCTATGAGATTGACTGAACTTGCTGTTTGCTGTGTTTCCCCCATTAGTGTTCTTGTGAATCAGCTCGTGCAGGCCATACTTTTCCTGCAGCTAAGTCAGTGACAGTAAATGGGCCTGGACCTTGAGAGTCTAAGTAGTTTGGCTAGTAATTTAAGTGATTCAAGATACGAGTATGGCCTCTGTGTATGCTCAGAGCTCATGCTTTGTTTTGGTATATTTCTTTCAAGTTCTTGTTTTGTCCCTCTGAGCAAACAAGAATTAATAGTATGCCTGGTAAAGAAAAACGATTCGACTTTTACAGATTCAAAATACTAAATGTTGTTTGTAAATGTGTAGCAGGATTAAATGTAGTCTCTGCCTTTATTTTAAACTCTTTTTATTAAAGTATTTGTGAAGAATTAATTTTACTTGATGACAGATGGCAAGTGAGGGCGATACGTCAAAGTCACGCTAGCTTAACAAAAAGCCTGATTACAAAATAAGATTTGGTGAAACTTAATTAGTGCCTTCAAACTCAATTTTATTTCCTTGTTTTATGGAGCATAAATGTGAGGTCACTGAGTCCAATCAAGCTGCGACATTAATAGACTGTTAAATTAATAATTAATGACCCAAAACCACTCAAGCTGCTGTATAGGGAACCAACAATTTATTATGTTTTGGCACTAAGAGCCAATAATTTTATGATTCTCAGTATAAAGATCCTGTGTATTTTTAAGAGATCATGTTCTTTAGAAAAAATGTTTTGCCTTAATTTTGACTGTAAAGACCTCTGTGCAGTTATTTTAAATTGTTCACCAAGTGCTCACATGTTGGTGATGAAATGTTTTCTGTATGTAGTGACAGTGCGTAGTAGTGTTACACATTTATCAGCTGCATGGGATGCATGTTTAAGGAAGCTTCTCTCTAACTATTAATCATTAATATGGTGAAGTTTAAATTAAAATTAGCATTCCTGTCCTGTTGATCTTTTTGTGTTTTGAAAGAGTAAAAATGGATGCATCCGTTCTCTTAGAGGTGGTGATGGTCAGAGGGATCTGGGTGTTGGAGATTTCAGGCCAGAGAGGAACAGGAAGTGGCTGTTTATTTTTCTCATTTCCTCTTTGAGGCTCCACTAGTGAGCTTGCTCCTTCCACTCCCTGTGCTTTTATCACTGACACCAGCTCATAACACAGACATATGTGCGCACATGTATACTGCTACATTCACCATCATGACTCACAATTTCCCTTAAAACATGTTTCAAATAGGGCTTTGTTGAATCTGTGTATCAGTTTGCAATTTGGGACTCACTTGAGCAGGGATTATGAGAAGGCACTGAGAGAATCTTCAGTAGAAATCCATGTCTCAGTAGAGTCAACAGGGAAACATATTAGCCAGTTAGCACTATGCATATGCACAGTAGAGGTTTACTAGAGTTTCAGCTTTGCAGTGGTGGATGTTTCTCTCTGTTCGTTGTCATAAAAAGATAGGGGGATCCTTTTTTTTTTTTTTTTTTTTTTTTTTTTTTTTTTTTTTGGGTTTTTTTCTGTTTTTTTTTATTATTATTATTATTGAAA